>JAHIAM010006276.1:0-37324 GCA_021605205.1 Aegilops longissima | reverse complement strand
CATCAAGGATGGTTACCTTATGAGAGCTAACAAACTTTGCATTCCCAGTCTTCTTCGCTTGCTCCTTTTGCAAGAGGCTCATGGAGGCGGCCTCATGGGACACCTTTGACGTGACAAGACATTCGCCGACTCTCCAACAACTACTTTTGGCCCAAGATGTTCCGCGACGCCTCACGCTTCACCAACCGATGCTACACATGTCGCAAGCTAAGTCTAAAGCTCAATCTCATGGTCTTTACATGCCTCTTCCTATTCCATATCAACCATGGGAAGACATTAGTATGGATTTTGTACTTGGTTTGCCTAGGACTCAAAATGGCAAGGATTCGCTTTGTTGTTGTGGATAGATTTTCTAAATGGCACATTTCATTCCTTGCAACAAGATAGACGATGCTTCACATGTTGCAAATCTCTTTGTAGGGAAATCTATGACTCCATGGCATACCAAAGACAATCGCCTCCGATCGTGACGCCAAGTTCTTGAGTTACTTTTGAAGACCCTATGTGCCAAGCTCGAATCAAGCTCTTGTTCTCCTCGCATACCATCCTCAAACCGACGGCCAAACGGAGGTGACGAACCGCACACTATCCACTCTACTGTGGTCTTGATCAAGAAGAACATCAAGGAGTGGAAGCATGTCTACCCATCGCCGAGTACGCATACAATCGCAAGACATTCAACTACCGCAAGTCCCCTTCGAGGTCGCTTCACGGTTTCAACCCGTTGTCCCCATTGGACATTCTACCACTTTCCAAGAGCGCACCAACATGGATGCAAGTGAACGAGCAAGCTACATCAAGAAGATGCACGAAGAAACAAGGCACACCATCGAGCGCCAAGTACAACGCAACAAACAAGCTCAACGCCAACAAGCAACCCATCGCCTTCAACATTGGTGATCTAGTGGTTACACCTTCAAGGACCGCTCCAAAGAACGCAAGTCCAAACTTCCTCGAGCCGATGGACCTTTCAAGGTACTAGCACGCCACAACGACAACGCTACAAGATCGACATACCTTGAGACAAGTACAACGTGAGCGACATCTTCAACGCCAAGGACCTCGCACACTTCCATGGAGATGAAGCTTTTGATCCGAGGTCGGATCTCTCCTAAGGGGGGAGATGATGCGAGCATCCTTCGATCATCCCCATGTGACCTTCCGCCGCCACCAAGCTCCAAAAGGACCCATGACGATAGAGCACGAGCTCGAGCTTCGAGACCGAGGTGACTTCTCTCCTTAGTGAAATATCATATGACCCTCTCGAGACATGGCTACTACCTCAATCCGGAATGTTGTGCATGCTTAGGTACCAAGGAACCAACCTAGGAGAAGCTACAGCTCAAGATGGACACCAAGAGCAAGAGGAAGAACTGCAGAAGTTCAAATGAGCGGCATTCACTGGGCTGCTTAAGCGGGTACTCACTCATGGGAGCCAAACGGTACTACCGCTTCCATCCGCCTATTCAGCAAAACCCGACTATTTTACCCAGGAATCGATCGGCGGCTGAGCGGTATTTATCATTAAGATAAGGTAAGATTATCACGAAAGCGGCATTTACTCACTCTTACAAAGCTAAGCATTATCACCGAAAGCGGCACTACCGCCATGAAGCAATTGTACCATCAGCTTCATGCTGCACAGTAGCTGGGCCGAGGCCCATGTACTCGCTTTCGCTCTCAACTTACCCCCTTTGGAGGTCCTAGACTATAAATAGACCTTCCCTCATCCTTTCTAGGGTTAGCTTGGATTTGCTCATATTTCTGTGCAGAGAGCCTTTGCTCATCCACTTCATACTTCCTTCGAGATCAGGACCTCACGGAGAAGATCCCCAAGCCGGATTCAAGACCCTCCTAGGGTGGACCCTCAAGACCTCCTCCTGGAGAAGAACGGCTACCCTTGTATCCTACCCTTTGTTGTCCTTGAATCTTGTGCCACTCTATGTGTTTGATAATCTAGCACTTGTGTGATCGCTTTCTTGTCGGTTGAGTGATTCTCTCTCGCTCTCCCCTGTGTTTTCCTCGTGTTCTTCCGCCGCTCTTCGTGGATTCCCGTGAGATCTTTCCCAACGTGAAAGATCGCTCCACGAGGGTTCCGCCTACATCATGCGGGCTGAAGCCCATAAAATTTCTCGCTTTTGACTTCCATTTGCACTAAGACTATAAATAGACCCTCCCATCTCCTAGTTAGGGTTAGCTTTGGATTAGCTCATGTTTAGGTGAGAGAGCCTTTTGCTCATCCACTTCACTACTTCTCCTGGAGATCAGGACCTCACGGAGAAGATCCCAAGCGGATTCAAGACCCCTTCTAGGGTGGACCCATCAAGACCTCCTCTCGGAGAAGAATCGGCTACTGTGTATCCTTACCTTTGTCATTCTTGAATCTTGTGCCACTCTATGTGTTTGATAATCTAGCACTTGTGTGATCGCTTCTTGCCTGCTGAGTGATCTCTCTCTCGCTTTCCCGTGTTTTCCCTCTTGTTCTTCCGCTTGTTCGCCAGGATTCACCGTGAGGATCCGCCTCCAACGTGAAAGATCGCCCACGTAGGGTTCCGCCTCTACATCATATGGTATCATGAGCCACGCTCATCACGCTTTTTGGAGCCCCTACATCGGTTTTCTAGCTTGATTTTGTTGTTTTCGTCCTAAAAGGGAAAATCCCCACCAAAAATAGCCCCAAATTTTTTTTGTGATTTGTTAGTGTGATGAGATTCTCATGGATTTGGTCCATGGATTTGTGTTGTTACATGTGATCTAGCTTCCCCACCTCCCCAATTCTTTCCATCTTCCAAACCCTCGATTTTAACCTCACAATCATCTTCTTCTGAAATTTTGCGCCTTCCTCCTCGATTCTGGGATTTTTTTCGCTTGTTCGGACATCCCATTGCTGCCGGACGTCTGGACGGCGAAATCGGGACGACTCGAAGATCAATGTGACGTCTCAGAAAACCTCCTACTCAAACTGAATTTCTTCCGCCTGTACACCACCACCACTCCCCATATTTCTCCACATCTTCCAAACCTGATATACACCAAAAATCTTCCACGATTATTCCGATGGACGACATTTTTGACACATTTTGGTCTTTGAGATTTTGAGTTGTGGCTTCCAGATCCTTTTTGTGTTTTCGCTATCTAGGTGCGGTTCAAAGTCATCATCACCACCGCCATCTACATCGACAAGTCATCATCGCAAGGACTGTAACTTCGATTGCATATCTTTGTCATATACCTTGCTATTGCATTGATAACCCACATTGCCTCATTTTATAGCTTACCCATCGATACTAGCCTTTGAGTATTGCCGGCAACGTGACTTGTGCACATTTAGTGATCATATCCATCAAGATACATACCATACCAAAGTGGTGTATATCTTAGCATCAACTTGTGTGTCACAAAGTTGTCATCGCGATACACAATTGCTATCTTGGTTCGTGAAGTTTGGCATGAGAAAAGAGCTCAAAAGAGAAAGAGCCAACAAGCTTTTAAGCAAAGAGAGAAAGATAAGCAAAGAGCTTATGAGCAAGAACCATAGCATCATCAAACATTAAGATTGTCATATTTGATCATCTTGGATCAACACATCGACACACCATACATATAGCATACTTGGGATAGAAGTCGTTGCATTTTTGCTTAGTAGGTTGTGCACAAGTTCGTATCCCGCCTCATTGTGCAATCGCGGCTAGCGCCTCTCTAGTGTTGTGCAACAAGAGCATCTTGGTGTATTCCACATTTTGGCTCATCCTGGTTGCATAACCCCATATTATCTATTTCCATGGTGCAGGTTTCCAAGGTACCATATCTTGCTATTATTCTATTTGTTGCATTTGCAAATTTGTGAATCATTTCCAACTTTATTGAGTATCACTTACAATTGCATCAAATTTTGTGCCACCATCCTAACCGAGCTCCACCATAAGCTTTTATTTGTAGGTGTGAGAACCGACAAGAATCGGTTCCAAGAGTGCTATTTCATTGTCCGTGATTTGAGTGAACTTGATTCATTTTCAACATTGGTCAAAGGTACATTGGTATAAGTTCTTTTCCGCTCTACCACTCACATCTTGCTTTGAATGATGGATAGGCCAAGTTCTTCTACCAACCCACTCTTCATCGAAAGCAAGACGCATTTACATGTCCTCATATCGTCACCAAAAGCCACCTCTTCGTGTAATACAACGAAAGCGTTGCACCAAGAACAACAAGCAATGAGCGCATCAGACGACAACCTCGCCATCGACTTATGTAATTCTCGAGCAACGTGATAAGAGACTACTTCGACAACAAGTTCGAGGCACACAAGCAAGAGAATGATGCAAGAATGGATGAGATCCGCAAGTTGATGAGAAACCGCATCATTCCACTTCTTCATCATCAAGACGGAGCCACTCGAAACGACACTCCTACGACACCTTCTACGCACTCAAGTACACCGCCATCGAACTCTTCGACGAGCCAAGACGCTAAGATCGTCATGCATCTCGAACCCGCCATATGACAAGCACTCACAAGAGCAAGTTGATGATCAAGTTCCTCGCCCTCAATCAAACCAAGAGGCTTTTGCTCAAGCTTCAAGAACGGCAACGCCTTCGCCGCCAACAAGAGGAAGAAAGAGCACGCCGTCACCAAGACGTAACAAGACGCCAATGCTCAACGTCGTCAACAACAACAACGCGGAAGCTTAAGCTCTTGAGGCGCAACGTGCCCTTCAAGAATCAAGTAGAACCGCCGCTAACCGCAATCGCGAACGGCGCAATCAAGAGGAAGCCCTTCGAGAAGAAATACAAGAGAGGAACTACCAACCTAATGTACAACGTCAAGTTCCTCAAGCTTGATGAGGACATCAATACTATTGTTACACCCACAGCCCCTGCTGCTATACATACTGGACCAATTACTAGAGCTCGCAAGCACGCCAATTGAATTATCAGTGTACTTTCGCTTGGTAACCATTCCAATGTTCATGAGAATATGATGCTCGCCTAAATTGATACATTTGTTTTGCTTACAAATGAAGGGCCTACTATGGACAAGAAAGATGAACCTTGGAGCAAGTTCAAGCATGGAGATGTTGGCATGCTAAGGGGAACAAGAACGGAGTTACAAGTGATGATTCCAGGACTTTGAAGCCACCCTAATGAGTGCATGAGGCCCTGGACGAAATATACAAGATGCCACTTCATAATATTCGTCCATAGGCTATTCTAGGTGCCAAGTCACCTTATTATTGGGCCAGGCCCATGTAATTTCGAAATACTTAAGTATAGGCTGTTTTTAGAGTCCGATGTGTGGGGAAACAAGAGTTAGGGTTGGTTTCGACCCTCCCTCAAGGGCCACGAAATTCCTCCTCTTCCTCCATATATACAGCCCTTAGAGCGTCAGCTTAGACTTTGGGTTTTGTTTAGATTAAAAGTTCGCCATAGCTGCAACTTCGCAGCATTTCGCTTTGTGTTCAACGACTGCACAAAGGCCACGTAACCCCACCTTGATCAATAAAGCTTTCATCTTATATTCGCAATATCCAGATTGCAATCTCAGTTTCTTGCTTGTTCTTCGCTTGCTCGCAGGAAACGACCTCGTGGTCGTTGATCGTGTCCGGCAGGTCAATAACCTCTGGAGTTGGTTTAGCGATGCTATAAGCGCGACGCCCTCGTGACGCTCGTGAGTCGGATCACAAAGTCGATTTCCTCCAAAGCGAAAACCACATCTCATCGGAAAGACGGGACACCTTCATTTCTATCAAGTGGTATCAGATTTTCAAAGGTTGCTCGTGAGATTTTACAGCTTTTTCAGAGATTAGATCGAGTCCGTTTTTCATACCTAAAGTCCATTTAAAAAGCCACAAAAAATTAGGGTTAGTTCATCATATCCAAACCAATCGAGAGTTTGCATAATCTTTTTAGGTTTTTGCTTTGTTGAATTTGCGTTGCATCGCCGTGTCAAGTTGTCTGGTCTTAGAGTTTAGTCTTTAGAGTTTCGAAGCCCGTCATAAGTTGTCACTACCGCCGAGACCATCATCATCGCCTTGCCATCTACCACCATTGCTTATCCGCCACCGCCTCAATCCGTAGATCCATATACCACCACCAATCCGTGATCCATATATCACCACCGCTACCATATATCACCACCGCTGCCATATACCACCACCATATATCCACCACTAACCGAAGTTCTTCTCATATTAGATTTGTTTTCAGATCCATCTAGTTTCCGATTCGTGTTTCCTTGCTCGCTAAGAGTCTGCAAACCACTCCGTTTAGGCTCAAAATTTTTCTAAAACTTGTCGAAAAATCGCTATCCTATTTTTAGGTGTTTCTATGTATTGAGACAACCAAGTTATAGAAAGTTTTTTGACCTGCTTCAGTTTTGGGTCCCGGCAATAAAAAAAAATTTTTGGTCTAAAATTTGTGCCCATCCTGTTGCTTGACCTGGAAGAGTTTTGAGACATCACATTATAGTGATTTTTCTAAAAAAAAGAGCAGTTTCAAAAAACAGCGCAAAAAGGAGCGAAAAAAAAATTTCCAGAGTGTGCTCGTTGTTTCGCAGAACCGTGATTTTGTTAGTGTTCTAGGCTCGCTCTATAACGGTCAGCTTAGGACTGACAAGATGATGGGGACATCAATACCATTGTTACACCCACAACCCCCGCCGCTATACATACCGGACCATTACTAGAGTCACAAGACCAATTGAATTATCGTGTACTTTCGCTTTGCACCATTCTTGTTCATGACCGAATATGCCGTTTAAATTGGATACATTTGTTTTGAGATCCATCTAGTTTCCGATTCGGTTTCTTGCGGACTAAGAAAGTCTCGCAAACCACCTCTGTTTAGCTCCAAAAATTTTCTAAAACGCACTTGTCGTAGATTTTTCCGCTATGCTATTTTTAGGTGTTTCTATGAATTGAGACACACAGTGATGATAGAAAGTGACTTTGACCGCTTCCAGCTTTTGGGTGCATGAGGCCTAAAAAATATACATTTTTTTATTTAATAAAATTTCGGTGCCCATCCCGCTGCATTACCTGGGAAGAGTGCTGACACACTACATTATTGGGCAGGCCCATGTAATTTGCAAAAACTTAGAGTATAGCGCTAAAAAAGAAATCCTAAAAAAGTGGGTTTAAAACAAGAGTTCCAGAGTGTGATTTCGACCTCCACCAAGCAGCTACTGGATTTCTCTTCCTCCATATATTCTAGGCCTCAGGGCACTCAGCACTTGGGTTCAGTTTTAGATCATTAGTTCGCATAGCTGCAACTTCACAGATTTTGTTTTGCTATTCAACATGAAGGGCCTACCATGATCCGCCACCTTGATCAATAAAGCTTTCATTCCTTATATTCGCATATCCGTTTGCAATCTGAGTTTCTGCTTGTTCTTCGTTTGCTCGGCAGAAATGCACCTCGTGGTCGTTGATCGTGTTCCGCTGCGGGTCAATAACCTCTCTGAGTTGGTTTAGCGATTGCTATAGGCGCGACGTCAAGACGCTCAGTAGTCGGATCGTCAAAGTCGCATTTCCTCCAAAGCTTAAAACCAACATCTCATCGAAGATCGGACACCTTTGCCTCTATCAAGTGGTATCGAGTTTCAGGTTGTCCGAGATTTCACAGTTTTTCAGATCGAGTTTAGGCTTCTTCCAGAGTCCACTTAGCCACAAAATTGCTGGCCATTCTTCTATCATCGCCTGATCTCCACCATAAAAGCTTTCATCCGCCACAGGTTCGTCATCATATCCGGAAACCAACTGGATCCAGTCAATCGAGATCTTTTAGGTTTTGCTTTGTCTGAATTTGCTGTTGCACTTTTCCGTGCCAAGTTGCTGGTCTTAGAGTCTAGTCTTTTAGAGTTTCGAATTTCTACCATCACATCTACCACCATTGCCACACACCACCTGAGTTTGAGACACTGTGATGAGAAGATAGATGCCATCTATCTTCTCCATGGCCTCTTCAAATCTATTTAGCACATCTTCCACCTGCCCACTCATCATTTGTTGAAACTTATCATGTAGCGCTTTGTTTGTCATGTTCTCAGCACCACGCTGGCCAGTGATCCCGCCATGGTTAGCAGCAATAGAAACACACAAAATATGATTCGATTGCACTACTAGGAAGTGGTGGTGGTGGTGTGGTGGATACCACAACCACAAGCAAATCTCAAATTTTACCAGTTCTTACCCAAGAAGAAAGTGTGATCTAAGAACCGATGAAGTCAAACTCTCAAAGCTTGATAGAGCGATTACTGTGGAGAGTCAAAACGCATCGATGTAGATGTATGTGGAGCTGGAAGGCTTATAATATGGTAGCAAAAGGGTCAAGAACAATCAATTCGTAGATGCAAAGTTGAATAAACGCCAACGACGCGAGATCAGGGTTGGTCCTAGGCTAGACCGCATAGAGACGCGAGCCTAGAACACTAACAAAATCACGACGCTGCACGGAAACAACGGAAAAGCACACTGAATATATTTTTTTCGCTTTTTCATACCGCTTTTTTTTGCGCTGCCTTTTTTTGCGAAAAATCACTATAATGTTCAAGGTCTCAAAACTCTTCCGAGGTCAAACCGACAGATGGGCACGTAAATTTTTTCGACTAAAAAAAAATTTTTTTCGACGCCTCGACCTAAAACTCGAAACGGGTCAAAAACTTTCTATAATGGCGATCGCCTCAATACGCTTAGAAACACCTAAAATAGGATAGCCGTAAAATTTTTCGACAAGTGCCGAAAAATTTGGGCCTAAACAGAGGGTGGTTTCTGCACTCTTTGGCACAAATCGAATTTTTTTTCCAAACCTACTCCGCAAGGAAATACGAATCGAAACTAGATGGATCTCAAAACAAACCTAATATGAGGAACCTCGATTGGTGGTGGATATATGGTGGTGGTATATGGCAGCGTGGTGGTAGCGGTAGTATATGGATATGGATCTGGTGGTATATGGACACGGATTGGTGGTGGTATATGGATACGGATTCGAGCGTGATGGTAGGTGGTGGGGCGATGATGATGATGCGGTGGCGTGACAACCGTCGACCGTAACTCGAAACTCTAAAAGACTAGACGCTAAGACCAGCAACTAGACACGACGATGCAACCAAAATTCAACAAAGCAAAACCCTAAAAAGATTATGCAAAGGCTCAGATTGGTTCGGATATGATGAACTAACCCTAATTTTTTGTGGCTTTTTCGTGGACTATAGGTATGAAGAACAGACTGATCTAAACTACGGAAACTGTAAAATCTCACCGAGCAACCTCGGAAACTGATACCACTTGATAGAGGCAAAGGTGTCCTGCCTTCGATGAGATGTTGGTTTTCGCTTTGGAGGAAGTCGACTTTGACGATCCGACTACGAACGCAGCGAGGACGCCGCGCCTTAGCAATCGCTAAACCAACTCCGAGAGGTTATTGACCACGCCGAGCACGATCAACCTGACCACGAGGGTTTGTTTCTCGCGAGCAAACGAAGAACAAGCAAGAAACTGAGATTGCAATCTGATATTGCGAATATAAGATGAAAGCTTTATTGATCAAGGTGGGGTTCTGTGGACGCTTTGTCCGGTCGTTGAACACAAACGGCGTACGCCAAGTTGCAGCTATGGCTAACTTTAATCTATACAAAACCCAAGGTCTAAACGGTGCCCTAAGGCTGTATATATGGAGGAAGAGGGGAATTTCGTGGCCTTTGGTGAGGGGTCCAAATCAACCCTATCTCTTGTTTCCCCACACATACTTGACTCTAAAAATAGCCTATACTTGTGTATTTCTGAAATTACAAGGGCCTGGCCCACTAATAAGGTGACGAAGCACCTAGAATAGCCTCTGACGACATTTATGAAGTAGCATCTTGTATATTTCGTCCAAGGCTTCATGCACCCATTATGGTGGCTTCAAAGTCCTGAATCATCACTTGTAACTCCGTTTGTTCTCTTCATGCATGGCATTATCTCCATGCTTATTCTTGCTCCAATGTCCATCCTTCTCCAAGCTAGGGCCTTCATTTGTAAGCAAAACAAATGTATCCAATTTAGGCAGCATCATATTCTCATGAACATTAGAATCATTACCAAGAAACGAAAGTACCTGATAATTTAATTGGCGTGCGCGAGCTCTAGTAATTGGTCCAGTATATGTAGCAGTAGGGGCTGTGGGTGTAACAATTGTATTGATGTCCTCATCATCCCTACTGTGTCGCGGAGTAGAACTGGTTGTGGGAGGCGTTTGAGTAATTCATCAAACTTGGCGTCCAACTTGGTGTCAATTGACTTCTCAATGTCATCCATCTTCTCCATTGCCTTTCAAAAACTGGCCATCACGTCTTCCACCTGTTGACCCATCATTTGCTGAAACTTATCATGAAGCTCTTTATTCGTCATGTTCTCCCAGTCAATCTCGTCGACTTGTGTTCCTGCCATAGTTAGCAGCAATAGAAACAGACAAGAATATGATCCTACAACCTACTGGAATATGGTGGTGGTGGGGTGTCACAAATCCGTCAAGCAAATCTCAAATTCTTACCAGTTCTTACCCAGCAGAAAGCGGTGATCGGCAACCGTTGTATTCAAAACTCTGAAAGCTTGGATAGAGCGATTGCTGTGGAGAGTCAAACGCATACGACGTAGATGTATGTGGAGCTCGGAAGGCTTATAGTATGGTAGCAAAAAAGGTCAAGAATAATTAATTCGAGATGCAAAGTTGAATAAGCGCCAACGACAGTGCATTGTGCTGGTCCTAGGCTAGACCGTGCTAGAGACGCGAGCCTAGAACAAGAATAAAATCACGGGCGCTGCACGGAATCAAGGAAAAGCACACTCTGAAAAAATATTTCGCTCTGTTTTTTTTGCGCTCCTCTTTTTTTGCGAAAAATCACTATAATGGCGAGTGTCTCAAAACTCTTCCCGTGTCAAACCGACAGATGGAGTACGAAATTTTTTGACAATTTTTTTTTTGAAATCAGGGCAGCGGCGTATTTAAAAAGTGCGACCAAAAATCACTATGATGGCGAGTGTCTCAAAAGACTCAGAACAGCCTAAAAATAGGATAGGGAAAAATATTTTCGGTCGCTGAAATTTTGGCCTAAAAACTGCCCGGGGGTCTCCAGACTTTTTTCCGAGACCTACGCAGGCAAGGAAACACGAATTGGAATTTAGATGGATCTCGAAAACAAACCTAATATGAGAAGAACTCGGATTGGTGGTGGATATATGGTGGTGGTATATGGCAGCGGTGGTGGTACATGGTAGCGGTGGTGGTATATGAATACGGATTGGTGGTGGTATATGGATACGAATTGGTGGTGGTATATGGATACGGATTCAGAGCGGTGGCGGATAAGCAATGGTGGTAGATGGCAAGGCGATGATGATGGTGCGGCGGCGGCGTAACAACTTATGACCGAACTCAAACTCTAAAAGACTAGACTCTAAGACCAAAGAACTTGACACGACGATGCAACTGCAAATTCAATAAAGCAAAACCCTAAAAGATTATGCAAAGGCTCGATTGGTTGGATATGATGAACTAACCCTAATTTTTTTGGCTTTTCGTGGATCGTAGGTATGAAGAACAGATTCGATCTAATCTACGAAAAAAACTGTAAAATCTCACCGAGCAACCTGAAATCGATACCACTTGATAGAGGCAAAGGTGTCGATGTTTCGATGAGATGGTGGCTATCGTTTTACGTGGGAGTCGACCTTGACGATCCGACTATTTAACGCAAGAGCGTCGCACCTTAGCAATCGCTAAACCAACTTCCGAGGGTTATTGACCACGCGGAGCACAATCAACCTGACCACGAGGGCATGTTTCCTGCGAGCAAACAAAGAACAAGCAAGAAACTAAGATTGCAATCTGGATATTGCGAATATAAGAGGAAAGCTTTATTAATGAAGGTGGGGTTGTGGACGCCTTGGTGCAGTCGTTGAACACAAACGGCACGCTGAAGTTGCAGCTATGGCGAACTTTTAATCTAAACAAAACCCAAAGTCTAAACGGTGCCCTAAGGGCTGTATATATGGAGGAAGAGGGGAATTTCGTGGCCCTTGGTGGAGGGGTCTGAAATCAACCCTATCTCTTGTTTCCCCACATCGGACTCTAAAAATAGCCTATACTTATGTATTTCGAAATTACATGGGCCTGACCCAATAATAAGGTGACGAGCACCTAGAATAGCCTCTAGACAGAAATTTATGAAGTGGCATCTTGTATATTTCGTCCAAGGCTTCATGCACCTGCTATGGTGGCTTCAAAGCCCTGAAATCATCACTTGTAACTCCTTTCTTGTTCCCCTTGCATGCCATCATCTCCATGCTTGTTCTTGCTCAATGTTCATCCTTCTCCAAGCTAGGCCCTTCATTTGTAAGCAAAACAAATGTATCCAATTTAGGCAGCATCATATTCTCATGAACATTAGAATCATTACCAAGAAACGAAAGTACCGTAATTTAGTTGGCGTCATGTGACTCTAGTAATTGGTCCAGTATGTATAGCAGCAGGGGCTGTGGGTGTAACAATGGTATTGATGTCCTCATCAGATCATCGACAGTGGGTACTTGTTCTTAGTCGTTAGCTCATTCAAGGCTCGGTAATCAACAACCATCCTTAGGGATTTATCCTTCTTCTCAACCAAAAGTACTGGAGCTCCCCAATATGATGAACTCCTTTGAATGTAACCTTTCTCCAATAACTCCTTGATCTGTTTCTTAATTTCCTCCAGATCATTTGCGGGCATCCGATAGGGTCTCTTGGATATTGGCCCTGTACCTGGCAATAGCTCTATCAAAAACTCGATGTCTCTATCTAGTGGCACGCCTGGTAACTCTTTGGGGAAAACATCCGGGAAATCCTTCACTACAGGCACTTCCTCCTGCACAACTGCTGTGAGGGTATTCACTTGGCTCCTCCTAGGCAAATGCCTTGATGAGGACATCAATACCATTGTTACACCCACAGCCCCTGCTGCTATACATACTGGACCAATTACTAGAGCTCACAAGACGCCAATTGAATTATCGTGTACTTTCGCTTCTTGGTAACGATTCCAATGTTCATGAGAATATGATGCTGCCTAAATTGGATACATTTGTTTTGCTTACAAATGAAGGGCCTACCATGGACAAGAAAGATGAACCTTGGAGCAAGTTCAAGCATGGAGATGTTGGCATGCTAAGGGGAACAAGAACGGAGTTACAAGTGATGATTCCAGGACTTTGAAGCCACCCTAATGAGTGCATGAGGCCTTGGACGAAATATACAAGATGCCACTTCATAATATTCGTCCATAGGCTATTCTAGGTGCTCGTCACCTTATTCTTGGGCCAGGCCCATGTAATTTCGAAATAGTTAAGTATAGGCTGTTTTTAGAGTCCGTATGTGTGGGGAACAAGAGTTAGGTTGATTTGGACCCCTCCACCAAGGGCCACGAAATTCCCCCTCTTCCTCCATATATACAGCCCTTAGGGCACCTTTAGACCTTGGGTTTTGTTTAGATTAAAGTTCGCCATAGCTGCAACCCGCGTGCCGTTTGTGTTCAACGACTGGACAAAGGCGTCCAGAACCCCACCTTGATCAATAAAGCTTTCATCTTATATTCGCAATATCCAGATTGCAATCTCAGTTTCTTGCTTGTTCTTCGTTTGCTCGCAGAAAATGACCCTCGTGGTCAGGTTGATCGTGCTCCGGCGTGGTCAATAACCTCTCGGAGTTGGTTTAGCGATTGCTAAGGCGCCGACGTCCTCGCCGCGTCAGTAGTCGGATCGTCAAAGTCGACTTCCTCCAAAGCGAAAACCACATCTCATCGAAAGACGGACACCTTTGCCTCTATCAAGTGGTATCAGATTTTCAGGTTGCTCGGTGAGATTTTACAGATTTTCGAGATTAGATCGAGTCTGTTCTTCATACCTAAAGTCCAGAAAAAGCCACAAAAAATTTAGGGTTAGTTCATCATATCCGAACCAATCTGAGCCTTTGCATAATCTTTTTAGGGTTTTGCTTTGTTGAATTTATGGTTGCATCGTCGTGTCTAGTTGCTGGTCTTAGCGTCTAGTCTTTTAGAGTTTCGAAGTTCGGTCATAAGTTGTCACGCCGCCACCGCACCATCGTCATCGCCTCTGCCACCTACCACCACCGCTCCGAATCCGTATCCATATACCACCACCGATCCATATCCATATACTACCACCGCTACCACCACCGCTGCCATATACCACCACCATATATCCAATCCGAGTTCCTTGCATATTAGGGTTGTTTTCGAGATCCATCTAGTTTCCGATTCGTGTTTCCTTGCCGGAGTAGGTTTCGGAAAAAAAAAAGAGTCTGGAAACCACCCTCCGTTTAGGCCCAAAATTTTCCGAAAACGCACTTGTCGAAAAATTTTCCGGCTATCCTATTTTTAAGTGTTTCTAAGCGTATTGAGACAGCCGCCGTTATAGAAAGTTTTTTGACCCGTTTCAGTTTTTGGGTCCCGCGATCGAAAAAAAAAATTTTGGTAGAAAAAATTTCGTGCCCATCTGTCGGTTTGACCTCGGAAGAGTTTTGAGACACTCGCCATTATAGTGATTTTTCGCAAAAAAAAAAAGCAGCGCAAAAAAAAAAAAAAGCAGCAAAAAAAAAAAGAGCGAAAAAAATCCAGAGTGTGCTTTTCCCTTGTTTACGTGCAGTAGCCGTGATTTTGTTAGTGTTCTAGGCTCGCGTCTCTAGCACGGTCCAGCCTAGGACCAGCCTGATCGCTCGTTGAGCGTTTATTCAACTTTGCATCTCTGAATTGATTATTGCTAACCTGTTTTTGCTACCATATTATAAGCCTTCCCAGCTCCACATACATCTACATCGTGCGCTTGACTCTCCACGTAATCGCTCTATCCAAGCTTTGAGAGTTTTGACTACATCGGTTGCCGATCACCGCTTCTTTGGTAAGAACTGGTAAGAATTTGAGATTTGCTCGACGGATTTGTGGATCGTCCACCACACCATCACCACCACTTCCTAGTAGTCCTGAATCATATTCTTGTGTGTTTCTATTGCTGCTAACCATGGCAGGATCACAAGCCATTTAGACCGACCGGGAGAACATGACAAACAAAGCGCTACATGATAAGTTTCAACAAATGATGAGTGGGCAGGTGGACGATGTGCTAAATAGATTTGAAGAGGCCATGGAGAAGATAGATGGCATTGAGAAGGCGTTGAAACAAAGCTCGATAACAAGTTTAATGAATTGCTCGCGTCTACCACCACCACCACCGGCTGCACCTAACGCACCTCTACTACAACAACATGGACTACCTCCACATCGCTAAACAGCCCTCCGCCGAGCTTCCCGTGTCCCTCTTCACCGGCCAAGCTGCTTTGGTGCTGCTTTGTTGATATACATGGCTCCTGCTGCTGCGGTGGGGAGGATGATTATGTAAGAGCTTACGAGGATGAGGTTGATCAACATCGAACTACGTGCAACCACCAGCACCACAACCACCGTGTCGTCCACATGCAAATAATGGCAATGTTCGGGCTCCCCTTCAGTACGAGATCATGACCATCTCCTAAACTGAAATTGAATATTCCACCATTTGAGGGTAGATATGTTCCTGATATATACCTTACTTGGGAGTTAGAAACTGATCAACGATTTACATGTTTACAATATCCCGAGGAGGCGTGTTCTCTGCTGTGTTTGTGCTTTCACTAGCTTTGCATGTGTTTGGTGGTCCGAACATTGTAGATTATATCCTGTTCCAGCTACTTGGGCTGCTTTGAAAACTGCTATGCGTGCTCGTTGGGTTCCACCATATTATCAGCGTGAATTACTTCAAAAATTGCAGCGCTTAAGACAAGGAAAAAATTCGGTGAAGAATATTATCGGGAATTACAAACTGGCTTGATTAGATGTGGTATTGTTGAGGAGAATGAAGCTATGCTTGCGTTTTCGGGTGGATTAAATAGAGAGATTCAGACCATTCTAGACTACAAGGATTATAATAATATCACTCGATTATTCCATCTTGCTTGTAAAGCTGAACGTGAAGTGCAGGATCGACTGGGCCTTGGCGCGACTAACTTTTCTCAGGTCGACCTTCCTCATGGACACCACGCATCATCTACTTCCACACGTTCTACTACACGGCACCTCAAGTGGCTGCCACCTCCAACCGTGATACAAGAAAGCAGGCACAACCACCACTATCGCCAAGAGCACACCATTGGGCCTACACAGAGCTCTTCTTCTTCCATGGCGTCAACAGGGCACACAAGTGATATTATTTGTCGTCGTTGTAAGGGAAGAGGACATTTTATTGAGAGAATGCCAATCTCAGCGTGTGATGATTGCTCTGAGGATGGTGGGTATGAGTCTGCTAGTGACTATGATGAAGAGACTTTGGCTCTTCTTACACATGAAGAACACGGTGGAGATGATTACGATCCCGAGGCGCAATACATGGCTGTCAAGATGCCGACAGGTATGAATGTTTAGTTGCTCAACGTGTTTTGAGTGTGCAGGTTACACAAGCTGAGCAAAATCAGAGGCATAACTTGTTCCATACAAAGGGAGTTGTGAAGGAACGTTCTATTCGCGTCATCATAGATGGAGGGAGCTGCAACAACTTGGCTAGCATGGATATGGTGGAGAAGCTTTCTCTCACCACAAGGCCACATCCACATCCTTACTACATCCAATGGTTCAACAACAGCGGCAAGGTTAAGGTAACACGTACTATTCGTGTGTATTTTAGTATCTCTACATATGCTGATTATGCTGATTGTGATGTGGTTCCTATGCAAGCATGTTCCTTATTACTTGGTAGACCATGGCAATTTGATAAAAATTATGTACACCATGGTAGAAACAATCAGTATACTCTTGTTCACAAGGATAAAAATATTACTTTGCTTCCTATGACTCCTGATTCCATTTTGAAAGATGATATTAATAGAGCTAATAAAGCAAAACAGGAGAAAAATAGGAGTGAAAATAAGATTGTGGCAAAAGAATTTGAGCAACAAATGAAGCCTAATAATAAACCATCTAATGTTGCTTCTGAAATTAAACTGAAAAGTGCATGTTTATTTGCCACCAAATCTGATATTGATGAGCTAGATTCTAGCAAATCTGTTTGCTATGCTTTTGTGTGCAAAGAGGCATTATTTTCATTCGAGGACGTGCCTTCCTCTTTGCCCCCTGCTGTCACTAACATTTTGCAGGAGTTCGCTAACGTCTACCCACAAGACGTGCCACCGGGATTACCACCTATTCGAGGGATTGAGCATCAAATTGACTTAATTCCCGGTGCATCGCTACCCGACCGCGCACCATACCGTACCAATCCAGAGGAGACGAAGGAGATTATGCGTCAAGTACAAGAGCTGCTCGACAAAGGTTATATACGCGAATCTCTTAGTCCTTGTGCTGTTCCTATTATACTAGTGCCTAAAAAGGAGGTTACCGTCCGGCGACGATGAGTAGCGGTGTTCTTGATGTAGATACCAAGATGATGGAGACTCGTCCCTAAGTAGCCGAAACACCTTAGGAAATGGAAAAACCGCGAACTCAAAATCTCAAACGTCAAATGTCAAAATGGTGGTAGCGGGAATGTGGTGGTGGTTTGCACTTGGCAATGCGGAAGTGGAATGGTGGGCTATACCGTGTAAGTAGTTGAAGTTGCCGTCCTAAGTAGCGAAACACCTTAGGAGACACAAGCCACAACTCAAACAAGCTTAAACAACTATTGGGTTAAGTTGGGTTGTCGGAAGTGTATGGTGGGCAAGGTTATGTTGATGAGGACATCAATACCATTGTTACACCCACAGCCCCTCTTGCTACATATCTTTGGACCAATTACTAGAGCTGGCATGACGCCAATTAAATTATCAGTACTTTCGTTTCTTGGTAATGATTCTAATGTTCATGAGAATATGATGCTGCCTAAATTGATACATTTGTTTTGCTTACAAATGAAGGATGGACATTGGAGCAAGAACAAGCATGGAGATAATGCCATGCTAAGGGGAACAAACGGAGTTACAAGTGATGATTTCAGGACTTTGAAGCCACCATAATGGGTGCATGAAGCCTTGGACGAAATATACAAGGCGCTACTTCATAAATGTCGTCCCGAGGCTATTCTAGGTGCTGCGTCACCTTATTAGTGGGCCAGGCCCATGTAATTTCGAAATACTTAAGTATAGGCTGTTTTTAGAGTCCGTATGTGTGGGGAAACAAGAGTTAGGGTTGATTTCGGACCCCTCCACCAAGGGCCATGAAATTCCCCCCTCTTCCTCCATATATACAGCCCTTAGGGCACCGTTTAGACCTTGGGTTTTGTTTAGATTAAAAGTTCGCCATAGCTGCAACTTCGCGTACTTCGTTTGTGTTCAACGACCAGACAAAGGCGTCACAGAACCCCACCTTGATCAATAAAGCTTTCATCTTATATTCGCAATATCCAGATTGCAATCTCAGTTTCTTGCTTGTTCTTCGTTTGCTCGCAGAAACAGACCCTCGTGGTCGGTGGATCGTGCTCGGCGTGGTCAATAACCTCTCGGAGTTGGTTTAGTGATTGCTAAGGCGCGCGGCGTCCTCGCGACGTTAAATGTCGGATCGTCAAAGTCGACTTCCTCCAAAGCGAAAAGCAACATCTCATCGAAAGACGGGACACATTTGCCTCTATCATATGTGGAAGTGGTGGTGGTGGTTGATGAAGAAGCAATCGTCCCTAAGTAGCCGAAACACCTTAGGAGACTCGAATCACTACTCAAGCAACCACTAATGCTATGGGGAACAAAATTGGCTAGGTTGCGGAAGTCGGTGGTGGTTATGCGGAGGATGTGGCGGAAGCCCTAGGCAAAGATGCCAAAGTTCACAAAATTTGATGGAGTCAAATGGTGATGGTAGTATTTTTATGGGAAGGGGGATGTCAATAGCTTCAAAATGAGCTAAAGAACGTCAAAATCGGACTCCGGATGAATTAGTTATGGCCGAAACGGTGAAAGTCGGAAGGCTGAAACTGGCTAGGGCGGTAGTACCGTTGGGAGGGCGGTAGTACCGCTAAAAGTGATAATACCGCTTGGAGCAGGGCGTAGTACCGCTCGTGTCGGGTTTTTTCATAAATCTGGCTCACGGGAGGCGGTAGTGCCGCTTGGAAGGGCGGTAGTACCGCTTGGAGGTGCTAAGCGGTAGTACCGCTTGGAAGGGCGGTAGTACCGCTCGTGTCGGGATTTCGCAAATCCGGATAGGGCGCGATTTTGAAGCGAAATGGATGATTTCGGGTCAAAATTGGAGAGATTTAAATGGATGGAAAGTGGGGAAACTTGGGGAATGCTAGATCCACTTGAAACCAAGCAAATCCACGGATCAAAATCAACAAAACATCATCAAAACTAACAAATCACAAAAAATTTGGGGCTATTTTTGGTGGGGATTTTTCCGGATTTAGGGCGAAATCAACAAAATCAAGCTAGAAAAAAGAGGGTAGGGCTCCAAAAGCGTGATCAACCTAAGCTCGATCCATAGATGATGTAGGGCGGAACCCACGTGGACGATCTTTCACGTTGGAGCCGGATCCTCTGGGGAGTCACGAAGAACGGCGGAAGAACACGAGGAAATCACGGGAGGAGCGAGGGAAAACACTCAACCAACAAGGAATCGGTCACACAAATGCTAGATCAAAGAACACAAAGGGAGATACATGATTCAAGGTCAACAAAGGACGATACAAGCGGTAGCCGTTCTTCTCCGTGAGGAGGTCTTGATGATGGTCTTCTCATAAAGGGTGGTCTTGAATCCAAGGTGGATCTTCTCCGAAGAGGGGCGCGGTCTCTCGTCGAGTAGATCCGGTATGGATAATGACTCTATCTAATGAGCTAAATCAACGCTAACCCTAACTAGGAGGAGGTGGAGGAGTATATATAGTGCTAAGCCACGAAGGGGTAAGTGAGGCGAAGAAGGTACACGGGCTCGGCCCAATACACCGATGGTATGCAACAGACGGTAGTACCAGTCCTTCGGGCGATAGTACCGCTTGAGGCATAAGCAAGCTGATAGTACCACTGTGATGGGCGTAGTACCGCTCTGGAGCGTTCGAACTCCAGTTTGTCGGACTTTGCGGAAGTGGAGTGGATGTAGAGCGGTAGTGCCGCTTGTGATGATAAGCGGTAGTACTGGGCTGGGCACAAGCGGTAGTACCGCTTGCTCCAGCTTCTTCTTCCTTCTCCTCTTCCATGCTTGGCCTTGGTCCTTGGATCCTCCATGGTCGTCTCGGTTGTACCTGAGTGTATGCAAGGTCCATGCATGAGGTAGTAGCCATGTCTCACATGTGGAAAGTGACGGTTCGAAGAGGAGTGAGTTCACCTTGTGCCCTATGGCGTATGGTCGAGGTCTCGTCATATGTCCTCTTGGGGCTTGGAGAGTAGTTGGAGTGTACATGGGGATGAACGTGGTATGCTCCGCATCAGTATCTTACCACACGAATGATAGGTTTTGCACTTCTGCCACCCTCATTTGTTTTTCCGAGTGTTTGTCATGTTCTTTCATTTTGAAGGATTCACAAGGCGGTAACATCACGAGACAACTTGCTTATGGGAAGGCATACAAGATGCGCAACTCCATCATCCTTGAGAACCTCCTAAAGGTGACCTTCTTCTCTTTGAGCCATCCTCAAATACGCATATTGGATGGGTCATTCTTTCATTGTTGTTTCCTTCTTGTTGTCTACATGATACATCTCGCGAACGGAGGAGCGACATTGGAGATTGGCTCTATGGACCTTTACATTGAGAAGCGCTCGCACTTATTGGATGCATCTTTGGAATTCCACTCATGCCCCGACATCGAGCTTTGGTACACCAACACCTCCATATTAGTTGATTGTGCTCATACATGTCATGCTCGATGGACTTATCATACTCACCACAAATTTGCGTCTTATGCATGGATTGACTCACATTATGATTGCCTTGTTGCATCTTGTATTGCCATGTCAGATTGAGAAGTTGACGATTGTATGTGGGTATCTACACAAAACAAAGACAAAGGGAAAATTGTGTGTGCTTGTAGATGTACGATCATCCATCATGATGCATATGCATGTGTTTGTTAGCACAAAATATCCAATGCTCAAATAAATGAGATGCGTGATATAGAAACATGTCATCCATCATGAGAGGTTTGTTATTATGTATAGCATAATGGAGACTCAAATTGTGTAATGCATCATGAGAAATGTGTAGAGCATTGTTATTCATGGAAGCATATGGTGCACGAAGTATGGGAATCATGCAAAGTATGGGATGAATCAAAATCTCCAAATATGTATGAGGAAACTATGGGGTCTCCTCATGAGCATGAATGGAAACATCACATGGAGAATATTGACAACATCCAAAACAATGCATATTTGGGACAATGTGATCATGGCATGGAATAGTAGATGAATTGCATAAATCATGTAAAGGAAGCATGGCAATATCATCACAAGAGAAGCAAAGGCCAATGACCATCATCTCGCCATCTATGCCATAAGTGCAAATGGGATTTATTTTAATGGGGCATGCATAGTTACTATGTTGAGATTGAAATGATGCAATATGGGAGATCTCACTCATAGCATATGACAAATTCAATGGATTGTCAAACATGAAGTGACCAATAGAATTTTCACAAGAAATCCTATGAAGCATAGCATCACAACTAGGCAACTCAACATGCTCATCATCATATTCATCATAAATAGGTAAGTCAAGGCATGAAGAAGTTTCACTAGCATGAAGCATGGTAATAGGTGGGTCGACATCATGGGAGCAATCGATGGTAAGAGAGTCCACTAGTGGGACAAGAGAAGCACCATCACCTATGTTACCATTGGAGCGTCGCCATGTGTTGTAGGTGAGGTGTTGAAGATCGCCTCGCTGTCATCTTCATCTTGATGGAACCATGTGGGGTGCATCATCGTCCACCATGCCCATCGCCGCTCCAATGTAGGGATGGACTGCCGAGGATAGGCATGTCGCCATGTAGGAGACCTAGCACCAAGAAGAAAACACACTAGGAGTAGAGGTTAATTCGTTAGGAATCATAGTGGCCTCACATGCCGTGTCAACTACCTCACTCACTAAGTGTTGTGGCTCACTCACTCCCAATATGATGCTCTCACTGTATGGTTGGTGGAGTCACTCAAATGGCGCCAACCTCACATAGGATGTGTGGCATGCTCTCAAGTGTGGGACTAGTGGTGGTCACACTCATCCTCTCATAGGAAATGCTCTCAATGTCACGATGGTGGAGTCACCATGTCACCATGGGGTGGTGGCTCTCTCACATGGCAATTGGGGCATCTCGACATATGTGGGTGCCGAGAGATGTAGGTGCAATGTCTCCATGCGCTGGTCGCAGTAGCTTGACTCGGAGTATGAGTCCAATGTGGGCGCTGCCTTCATGTTGTTGAAGAGGTTCGCGCCGCCGCCGTGGTCGAAGGGATGGCCCTTGCTCGACTGCCTTGTCACCGCCTTGGTGTTGGAGGCCCATATGATGTGGCACCTCATAGCTCGCCTCCATGACCGAAGGGAGTTTCCCATGCTCGCCATCTTCCTTGAGGGGCTTCAAGATGGAAGTGTCGCCTCGCCGAGGGTAGTCGCTTTGGACTTGATGAAGTCGATGTAGGCGACACGGGGAAGTAGGCGAAGATGCCGTACATCCAAAGGCGAAGATGCCTTGAGAACACTTGGCTAAGATGTCGGCGTTAGATGTAGCCGTAGCACCGCCTTGGTGGTGGTCGCCTCGCCGTCTTCTCTTGTGCTTATGAAGCTCGACTTGGCATGAAGTAGGGCTTGTTGGGACTCGCATTTGCGCTTGTGGAGCATCTTCATGATGATGATGTCGTTGTCGTGTTTGAGCTCGTAGTAGATGTCGCTCGTCATCGCTCAGGCACATGATGCTTGAGGTGACTTGCCCTTCATGACGATGTTGATCACGAATGTGATGGTGGTCGCCATGTAGATGTGGACGAGGACGATTTGCGCTTGCATCGCTTAAGCCCAAGACTTGTGGCTTGAACGCCGCCTTTGAAGATGACGAAGGGAAGAAGACTTGATCAAGGCCCAATCTCCTCCATCCTTGCATCTTGCTCCTCTTTATGTGCGGCAAGCTTCTTATCAAGTAGTCCCTTCCTTGCTTCGGAGTGATGAATGTCGATGGAGATGTTCTCGGCGCGCCTCGCAATCTTGATTGTGTGCTTTGCACTTGTCGTTGTAGATCAAGAGAGACGCTGGTGATGTAGTTGTTCACGCCGCCGTTGTTGTCGAAGACCGGAGATGAAATGCCTTGCCTATCCATCACAAGACTCGAGCAAATATGAGTGGGAGAAAGAGAAGAACTTATACCAATGTACCTTGACCGATGTTGAAAATGAATCAAGTTCACTCAAATGCGACAATGAAATAGCACTATTGGTACCAATCTTGTCGGTTCTCACACCTACACAAGTAAAGCTTATGGAGGAGCTCGGTGAGGATAGTGGCAAAAATTTAATGCAAAATGTTAGCAAGAGTCAAAATGTTCAAAGAGATTCACAAATTCGCAAGTGAAACAAATGGACCAATAGCAAAGAATGGCACACGAAACACACACACGGATAGATAAATGGGGTCGGCAACCAAGGAATGAGCACAAATGTGGAATCCACGAAAACGCCGTGTTGCACAACTCAAGAGAGATACTAGCACGATTGCTCAATAGGCGGATACTACACTTGTGCACAACCTATAAGATGCAAAATGGATAAACTTCTATCCCAAGTATGCTATGTATGTATGGTTCCTGTTTTCTCAAGATGATCCAAGATGATCGGATATGACAATCTTATATGCAATGTTGTTTGATGCTATGGCACTTGCTTACAAGCTTCTTTTGCTCTCTTTCTTTGCTTAAAAGCTTTATTTCTTTTTTTTTTCTATGGCCACTTTGCACAATGCACAAACTAAGATAGCAATTGTGTATTTATGGAACAAACTTGAGACACAATGGATGATATGATACCAATATGATATGGTATGGTATGTAATGGAAGGTATGATCACTAATGTGCACAAGTAACGCTGCGTTTAATACTCAAATGGCTAGTCTCGATAGGCAAGTAACGCAAAAGTAAGGCTATGGGTTAACAATGCAATGGTAAGGGGAATATACAATGGAGGGATACCACGATACCAAGATGATATGGAGGTTACCGTCCGGCGACGATGAGTAGCGGTGTTCTTGATGTAGATACCAAGATGATGGAGACTCGCCCCTAAGTAGTCAAACACCTTAGGAAATGGAAAACCGCGAACTCAAAATCTCAAACGCCAAATGTCAAAATGGTGGTAGCGGAATGTGGTGGTGGTTTGCACTTGGCAATGCGGAAGTGGAATGGTGGGCTATACACGTGTCGTAGTTGAAGTTGCCGTCCCTAAGTAGCCGAAACACCTTAGGAGACACAAGCCACAACTCAAACAAGCTTAAACAACTATTGGGTTAAGTTGGGTTGTCGGAAGTGTATGGTGCGCAAGGTTATGTTGATGAGGACATCAATACCATTGTTACACCCACAGCCCCTACTGCTACATATACTGGACCAATTACTAGAGCTCGCGCACGCCAATTAAATTATCGTACTACTTTCGCTTTTGGTAATGATTCTAATGTTCATGAGAATATGATGCTGCCTAAATTGGATACATTTGTTTTGCTTACAAATGAAGGCCCTAGCTTGGAGAAGGATGGACATTGGAGCAAGAACAAGCATGGAGATAATGCCATGCGCAAGGGGAACAAGAACGGAGTTACAAGTGATGATTTCAGGACTTTGAAGCCACCATAATGGGTGCATGAAGCCTTGGACGAAATATACAAGACGCTACTTCATAAATGTCGTCCCGAGGCTATTCTAGGTGCTGCGTCACCTTATTAGTGGGCCAGGCCCATGTAATTTTGAAATACTTAAGTATAGGCTGTTTTTAGAGTCCGTATGTGGGGAAACAAGAGTTAGGTTGATTTCGACCCTCCACCAAGGGCCACGAAATTCCCTCTTCCTCCATATATACAGCCCTTAGGGCACCGCTTAGACCTTGGGTTTTGTTTAGATTAAAAGTTCGCCATAGCTGCAACTTCGCTGCATTTCGCTTGTGTTCAACGACTGCATAAAGGCGCCACAGTAACCCCACCTTGATCAATAAAGCTTTCATCTTATATTCGCAATATCCAGATTGCAATCTCAGCTTTCTTGCTTGTTCTTCGCTTGTCGCAGGAAACAGCACTCGTGGTCGTTGATCGTGTCTCGCGCGGGTCAATAACCTCTCGGAGTTGGTTTAGTGATTGCATAGGCGCGACGCCCTCGCACGCTCAGTAGTCGGATCGTCAAAGTCGACTTCCTCCAAAGCGAAAAACCAACATCTCATCGAAAGACGGGACACCTTTGCCTCTATCATATGTGGAAGTGGTGGTGGTGGTTGATGAAGAAGCAATCGTCCTTAAGTAGCCAAACACCTTAGAGACTCGAATCACTACTCAAGCAACCACTAATGCTATGGGGAACAAAATTGGCTAGGTTGGAAGTCTGTGGTGGTTATGCGAGGATGTGGCGGAAGCCCTAGGCAAAGATGCCAAAGTTCACAAAATTTGATGGAGTCAAATGGTGATGGTAGTATTTTTATGGGAAGGGGATGTCAATAGCTTCAAAATGAGCTAAAGAACGCCAAAATCGGACTCGGATGAATTAGTTATGGCCAAACGGTGAAAGTCGGAGGCTGAATTAGCTAGGGCGGTAGTACTGTTGGGAGGGCGGTAGTATTGGCTGTAGCGTAGTACTGCTTGGAACGGGCGGTAGTACCGCTCGTCGGGTTTTTTCGCAAAATCTGGCTCGAGGGGCGGTAAAGCCGCTGGAAGGGCGGTAGTACCGCTTGAGGTGCTAAGCGGTAGTACCGCTTGAAGGGCGGTAGTACCGCTGTGGTCGGGATTTTTCGCAACCGGATAGGGCGCGATTTTGGGGCGGAAATGGATGATTTCGGGTCAAAATTGAGAGATTTCGTGGATGGAAAGTGGGGAAACTTGGGGAATGCTAGATCCACTTGAAACCAAGCAAATCCACTGGATCAAAATCAACAAAACATCATCAAAACTAACAAATCACAAAAAATTTGGGGCTATTTTTGGTGGGGATTTTCGATTTAGGACTTAAATCAACAAAATCAAGCTAGAAAAAGAGGGGTAGGGGCTCCAAAAACGTGATCAACCTAAGCTCTGATCCATAGATGATGTAGGGCGGAACCCTACGTGGACAATCTTTCACGTTGGAGCGGATCCTACGGGGGAGTCACGAAGAACGAGCGGAAGAACACGAGGAAATCACGGGGAGGAACGAGGGAAAACACTCAACCAACAAGGAATCGGTCACACAAATGCTAGATCAAAGAACACAAAGGGAGATACATGATTCAAGGTCAACAAAGGACGATACAAACGGTAGCCGTTCTTCTCCGTGAGGAGGTCTTGATGATGGTCTTCTCCGCAAAGGGTGGTCTTGAATCCAAGGTGGATCTTCTCCAAGAGGGGCCGCGTCTCTCTCGTCGAGTAGATCCGGATGGATGAGCCAAGCGCCATCTAATGAGCTAAATCAACGCTAACCCTAACTTGGAGGAGGTGGAGGAGTATATAGTGCTAAGCCACGAAGGGGTAAGTGAGGGCGAAGGCACACGGCTCGGCCCAATACACTGCAGCACGACAGGCGGTAGTACTGGTCCTTCGGGCGTGTAGTACCGCTTGAGGCGCTGCAAGCGGTAGTACTTGCTGTGATGGGCGGTAGTACCGCCTGAGCTGCTCAACTCAAGTTTGTCTGACTTTGCGGAAGTGGAGTGGATGTAGAGCGGTAGTGCCGCCAGATGATAAGCGGTAGTACCACTGGGCTCGGGCGGTAGTACCGCTTGCTCCCAGCCTTCTTCTTCCTTCTCCTCTCCATGCTTGGCCTTGGTCCTGATCCTCCATGGTCGCCTCTGGTTGTACCTGAGTGTATGCAAGGTCCATGCATGAGGTAGTAGCCATGTCTCACATGTGGAAAGTGACGGTTCAAGAGGAGTGAGTTCACCTTGTGCCCTATGGCGATGGTCGAGGTCTCGTCATATGTCCTCTTGGGGCTTGGAGAGTAGTTGGAGTGTACATGGGGATGAACGTGGTATGCTCCGCATCAGTATCTTACCACACGAATGATAGGTTTTGCACTTCCGCCACCCTCATTTGTTTTTCCGAGTGTTTGTCATGTTCTTTCATTTTGAAGGATTCACAAGGCGGTAACATCACGAGACAACTTGCTTATGGGAAGGCATACAAGATGCGCAACTCCATCATCCTTGAGAACCTCCTAAAGGTGACCTTCTTCTCTTTGAGCCATCCTCAAATACGCATATTGGATGGGTCATTCTTTCATTGTTGTTTCCTTCTTGTTGTCTACATGATACATCTCGCGAACGGAGGAGCGACATTGGAGATTGGCTCTATGGACCTTTACATTGAGAAGCGCTCGCACTTATTGGATGCATCTTTGGAATTCCACTCATGCCCCGACATCGAGCTTTGGTACACCAACACCTCCATATTAGTTGATTGTGCTCATACATGTCATGCTCGATGGACTTATCATACTCACCACAAATTTGCGTCTTATGCATGGATTGACTCACATTATGATTGCCTTGTTGCATCTTGTATTGCCATGTCATCCATGATATATGAGCTTGTGCATTTTCTTAGCAACTTTGTTGTGATCTTTCTTGATGGCATCTTCATACATAATCATCACATTGCCTATCATCAATTGCATGATATCATACACATGGTGAGCATCCATTGCCATATTCATGCTATTGATAAACCGCCTCTATGACATCATTTTGCACAATGGTAGAATTTGTCGCTTTGTGCACCATGCTTTGTTCCCATGAATGCTTTATATGTCATTTTACATCATTTGATAAGCATCTCATGCCTTGTCATGAACAATTCCTTTGGACGGACTCACTCTTACATGATGGACACTTTGGGTGCGCTTAACCATTGTATTTCCGAGTGTTTCTTGTGTTTGCTCTTTTGCATGTCTATCACTCCGGCGACACCTTGACTACTTGGATTGCGCCATGTCTTCAACTTCGTCTAACTACAAGTCCGCTTCACGACAACCGCTTCCATGGTGATGAGGATCACGATCCGAGGTCGGATCTTTCCCAAGGGAGGGAGATGATGCGAGCATACCACGCTCATCCCCATGTACACTCCAACCACTCTCCAAGCCCCAAGGATACATAAGATGATACCTCGACTATGCGCCCATTGGACCCAAGGTGAACTCTACCCTCTTCGAACTGTCACTTTCCACATGTGAGACATGGCTACTACCTCATGCATGGACCTTGCATACACTCGTGTACAACCGAGACGACCATGGAGGATCCAAGGACCAAGGCCAAGCATGGAAGAGAAGGAGGAAGAGAACCTGGCCGCCTCCGTAATCCAGCGGTACTATCACCACTCCAAGCGGTACTACCGCTATACCACCCAAGCGGTACTATCGCCTCCAAGCGGTATTATCACCAGCGGTACTACCGCCATGAGCCCGTGACTACCGCCTCTGCCTGCAGAAGCCGCATGGCCCTTGGCCTTGTATCCTCTCCCACTTACCCCTTCATGGCTTAGACTATAACAGACCACCTCCACTTCTTTCTAGGTTAGCTTAGGTTTAGCTCATGTTTGTGAGTTTTGTCATCCACTTGCTACTTCTCCTCGAGCTCAGACCTCTTGAAGATCCAAGATTCAAGACCTCTTCTAGGTGGACCCCATAAAGACCTCCTCCTGAGAAGAATGGCTACCGCTTGTATCGCCCTTGTTGACCTTGAATCATGTATCTCCCTTTGTGTTCATCGATCTAGCACTTGTGTGATTGATTCTTGCTGAGTGATTCTGCTTCTCTGTTTTCTCTTCTTCCTCATGTTCTTCGTGATTCACCAGATTCGCCTAACGAAAGATCGCCCACGAGGGTTCCTCATGTAGGGCGGAACCCTATGTGGACGATCTTTCACGCTTGAGGATCCCACGAGGAACACGAAGAACGCGGAAGAACAAGAGGGAAACACGGAAAACGAGAGAGAATTCACTCAACCGACAAGAAACCAATCACACAAGTGCTAGATTATCGAATGCATAGAGTGATACAAGATTCGAGATCAACAAAGGTAAGGATACACGAGTAGTCGCTTTCTTCTCGAGAGGAGGTCTTGATGGGTCCACCCTAGATGGGGTCTTGAACCGCTTGGGGATCTTCTCCAGAGGTCCCGATCTCCGAGGAGAAGTAGCTAAGTGGATGAGCAAAGGCTCTCTCACCTAAACATGAGCTAATCCCTTGCTAACCCTACCTAGGAGATGGGAGGGTCCTATTTATAGTCTTAGTGCAAATGGAAGTCAAAACGAAGGGGTACATGGGCTTCAGCCCGCATCAGGCATCGGACGTCCGGAGGCTCGGGAAGGTCTGGTCGTCCGGACGCGTTCGGACGTCCGTAGATTCTTCTCTCGCTTGAGGTGCGCTTTGTCCGTCTGAGAGGACCGGCGTGCGGGGCTTCAGAGGGTCCTGGACGTCCGGAGGTCAGCTTGGCCGTCCGTAGTTCAGGCTCGGTGATAGTCCGGACGTCCGGCCAGCTCCGTCGTCTGTAGGTTTGATTCGGTGACGAAGTTCCGGACGTCCGAGAGCGCTTGACGTCCGTGTCTCTGGGAATCGCTTGACGTCTCTGAAGCGGTCGGACGTCTGTGTCTCAGAAGCTTCAACTGCATCCTTCTTCCTCTTCGACATACTTGGGGTCCTCGCTGTCTTGGCTCTTGCAAGTAGTAGATCCTTGGTTCGCCTCCATGTACCTGATTACACATAGAGTTTCGAATGAGGTAGTAGCCATATCTCATGGGTAGAAATAAGAAGTTCGGAGAGGAGCGAAGTTCACCTTATCTTCAATAGCCTTGGCTCGGGCTCTTGTCATGGGTCCCGTGGTGTTGAGGGAGATGTAGGCACGTCCGGGATGAGAGTGAGGATGCTCCGCATCATCTCCCCTTGGGAGAGATCCGACTCGGATGAAAAGCTTCATCTCCATGGAAAGGTGCAAGGTCCTTGACGTTGAAGATGTCGCCACGCTTGTACTTGTCTCGAGGTATGTCGATTTTGTAAGCTGTTGTCGCTGTAGCGCAAGCACTTTGAAAGGTCCATCGCTCGAGGGAGAAGTTTGACTTGCGCTCTTTGGGGAATCGGTCTCATGAAGGTGTAGCCACACTTGATCGCCAATGTTGAAGACGATGGGTTGCTTGTTGGCGCTTGAGCTTGTTTGTTTGGCGTTGTACTTGGCGCCAATTGTGTGCCTTGTATCCTCGCAGCATCTTCTTGATGTAGCTTGCTTGTTCACTTGCATCCATGTTGGTGCGCTTGGAGAGGGAGTGGTAGAATGTCCAATGGGGACAACGGGTTGAAACCGTAGACGACCTCAAGGGGACTTGCTTGTAGTAGAATGTCTTGCACGATTGTAGGCGCATTTCGCGATGGGTAGACATGCTTCCCATTCCTTGATGTTCTTCTTGATCAAGACACGAAGTAGAGTGGATAGTGTGCGTTCGTCACCTCCGCTTGGCCGCCGGTTTGAGGATGGTATGCGATGAGAACAATAGCTTGATTCCGAGCTTGCGATAGGGTCTTCCAAAAGTAACTCAAGAACTTGACGTCACGATCGGAGACGATTGTCTTTGGTACTCCATGGAGTCGCAAGATTTCTCTACAAAAGAGATTTGCAACATGTGAAGCATCGCTCATCTTGTTGCAAGGAATGAAATGTGCCATCTTAGAAAATCTATCCACAACAACAAACACGGAATCCTTGCCATTTTGAGTCCTAGGCAATCCAAGTACAAAATCCATACTTATGTCTTCCCATGGTTGATATGGAATAGGAAGAGGCATGTAAAGACCATGAGATTGAGCTTGACTTAGCTTTGCAACATGTATAGCATCGGTTGGTGAAGCGCTTGTACGTCATGAACATCTTGGGCCAAAAGTAGTTGTTGGAGAGCGTGCATGTAATGTTTTGTCGCGTCCAAAGTGTCCCATGAGTCCGCCTCCATGAGCCTCTTGCAAAAGGAGCAAACGAAGAGAAGACTCGGGAATGCAAAGTTTGTTAGCTCTCATAAGATAACCATCCTTGATGTAATATTGTTCCCAAGACATATGCGTCAAACACTTAGCATAAGGAGAAGCAAAAGATGGATCATGCTCATACAAGTCTTTTTGATGAGGACATCAATACCATTGTTACACCCACAGCCCCTGCTGCTATACATACTGGACCAATTACTAGAGCTCGCGCACGCCAATTGAATTATCGTGTACTTTCGCTTGGTAACGATTCCAATGTTCATGAGAATATGATGCTGCCTAAATTGGATACATTTGTTTTGCTTACAAATGAAGGGCCTACCATGGACAAGAAAGATGAACCTTGGAGCAAGTTCAAGCATGGAGATGTTGGCATGCTAAGGGGAACAAGAACGGAGTTACAAGTGATGATTCCAGACTTTGAAGCCACCCTAATGAGTGCATGAGGCCTTGGACGAAATATACAAGATGCCACTTCATAATATTCGCCCATAGGCTATTCTAGGTGCTGCGTCACCTTATTATTGGGCCAGGCCCATGTAATTTCGAAATACTTAAGTATAAACTGTTTTAGAGTCCGATGTGGGGAAACAAGAGTTAGGGTTGATTTCGACCCTCCACCAAGGGCCACGAAATTCCCTCTTCCTCCATATATACAGCCCTTAGGGCACCGCTTAGACCTTGGGTTTTGTTTAGATTAAAAGTTCGCCATAGCTGCAACTTCAGCATTTTGTTTGTGTTCAACGACTGCATAAAGGCGCCACGTAACCCCACCTTGATCAATAAAGCTTTCATCTTATATTCGCAATATCCAGATTGCAATCTCAGCTTTCTTGCTTGTTCTTCGCTTGCTCGCAGGAAATGACCTCGTGGTCGTTGATCGTGTTCGCGTGGTCAATAACCTCTCGGAGTTGGTTTAGCGATTGCTAGGCGCGACGCCCTCGCACGTCAGTAGTCGGATCGCCAAAGTCGACTTCCTCCAAAGCGAAAACCACATCTCATCGAAAGACGGACACCTTTGCCTCTATCAAGTGGTATCAGATTTTCAGGTTGCTCGGTGAGATTTTACAGTTTTTCAGAGATTAGATCGAGTCTGTTCTTCATACCTAAAGTCCACGAAAAAGCCAAAAAAATTAGGGTTAGTTCATCATATCCAACCAATCTGAGCCTTTGCATAATCTTTTTAGGGTTTTTGCTTTGTTGAATTTATGGTTGCATCGCCGTGTCAAGTTGCTGGTCTTAGAGTCTAGTCTTTAGAGTTTCGAGTTCTGGTCATAAGTTGTCACGCCACCGCCGCACCATCATCCGTATCCATATACCACCACCAATCCGTATCCAAATACCACCACCAATCAGATCCATATACCACCACCGCTACCATATACCACCACCGCCATATACCACCACCATATATCCACCACCAATCCGAGTTCTTCTCATATTAGGTTTCTTTCGAGATCCATCTAAATTCGATTCGTGTTTCCTTGCTCGCGAGGGTTTCGAAAAAAATTTTTGGTCGAAAAAATTTCGTGCCCATCCCGCTGGGCCGACTGGAAGAGTTTTGAGACACTCGCCATTATAGTGATTTTTCGCAAAAAAAAGCAGCGCAAAAAAAGAGCGAAAAAAATATTCCGAGTGTGCTTTTCCGTTGTTTCCGCAGCGCCGTGATTTTGTTAGTGTTCTAGGCTCGCCTCTAGCACGGTTCAGCCTAGGACCAAAGACAAGATCACGTGCTGAGCGCTTATTCAACTTTGCATCTCTCGAATTGATTATTGCCAACCTTTTGCTACCATATTATAAGCCTTCCCAGCTCCACATACATCTACATCATGCTTTGACTCTCCCCGTAATCGCTCTATCCAAGCTTTGAGAGTTTTGACTACGCGGTTGTCGATCACCACCACCGGGTAAGAACTGTAAGAATTTGAGATTTGCTTGACGGATTTGTGATCGCCCACCACACCACCACCACCACTTCCTAGTAGTCCGTCAATCATATTCTTGTGTGTTTCTATTGCTGCTAACCATGGCAGGATCACAAGTCGACTGACCGACCGGGAGAACATGACAAACAAAGCGCTACATGATAAGTTTCAACAAATGATGAGTGGGCAGGTGGAAGATGTGCTAAATAGATTTGAAGAGGCCATGGAGAAGATAGATGGCATTGAGAAGGCGTCAAACAAAGCTCGATAACAAGTTTAATGAATTGCTCACGCTGCCTACCACCACCACCACCGGCTGCACCTAACGACCTCTACTACAACAACAAGGACTACCTCCACATCGCGAAACAGCCCTCCGCCGAAGCTTCCCATGTCCCACTTCACCGCCAAGCTGCCGGGCTGCCGTTGATACTTCGCGGGTCTCTGCCGCTGCGGTGGGGAGGATGATTATGTGAGAGATTACGAGGATGAGGTTGATCAACATCGAACTACGCGGCAACCACCAGCACCACAACCACCGTGTCGCCCACATGCAAATAATGGCAATGTTCGGCCCCCTTCAGTATTTAGATCATGACCATCTCCCTAAACTGAAATTGAATATTCCACCATTTGAGGGTAGATATGTTCCTGATATATATCTTACTTGGGAGTTAGAAACTGAACAACTATTTACATGTTTACAATATCCCGAGGAGAGACGTGTTCCGCTGCTGTTTGTGCTTTCACTAGCTTTGCATGTGTTTGGTGGTCCAACATTGTAGATTATATCCTGTTCCAGCTACTTGGGCTGCTTTGAAAACTGCTATGCGTATCGTTGGGTTCCACCATATTATCAGCGTGAATTACTTCAAAATTGCAACGCTTAAGACAAGGAAAAATTCGTAGAAGAATATTATCGTGAATTACAAACCGGCTTGATTAGATGTGGTATTGTTGAGGAGAATGAAGCTATGCTTGCACGCTTTCTCGGGTGGATTAAATAGAGAGATTCGACCATTCTAGACTACAAGGATTATAATAATATCACTCGATTATTCCATCTTGCTTGTAAAGCTGAACGTGAAGTGCAGGATCGATGTGCTGGCGCCAACTAACTTTTCTCGCAGGTCGACCTTCATCATGGACACCACGCATCATCTACTTCCACACGCTCTACTACACCGCACCTCCGCCGGCTGCCACCTCCAACCGTGATACAAGAAAGGTGCACAACCACCACTATCCGCCAAGAGCACACCGCTGGGCCTACACAGAGCTCTTCTTCTTCCATGGCGCCAACAGGCACACAAGTGATATTATTTGTCGTCGTTGTAAGGGAAGAGGACATTTTATGAGAGAATGCCAATCTCAGCGGTGATGATTGCTACCGAGGATGGTGGGTATGAGTCCGCTTAGTGACTATGATGAAGAGACTTTGGCTCTTATTACACATGAAGAACACGGTGGAGATGATTCTCGATCATGAGACGCAATACATGGCTGCCAAGATGCCGACAGTATGAATGTTTAGTTGCTCAACGTGTTTTGAGTGTGCAGGTTACACAAGTCGAGCAAAATCAGAGGCATAACTTGTTCCATACAAAGGAGTTGTGAAGGAACGCTCTATTCAAGGCCATCATAGATGGAGGGAGCTGCAACAACTTGATAGAGGCGTCCTGGTTGTTTCGCCTTAGCAATCGCTAAACCAACTTAGCAATCGCTAGGGTTATTGACCACGCCAGAGCACGATCAACCTCCGACCACGAGGGCCTGTTTCCGCGAGCAAACGTAAGAACAAGCAAGAAACTGAGATTGCAACTGGATATTGCGAATATAAGATGAAAGCTTTATTGATCAAGGTGGGGTTCTTGGCGCTTTATCTCGGTCGCTGAACACAAACGGGCGGCGAAGTTGCAGCTATGGCGAACTTTTTAATCTAAACAAAACCTAAGGTCTAAACGGTGCCCTAAGGGTCTGTATATATGGAGGAAGAGGGGGAATTTCGTGGCCCTTGGTGGAGGGGTCCAAATCAACCCTAACTCTTGTTTCCCACACATACGGACTCTAAAAAACAGCCTATACTTAACTATTTCGAAATTACATGGGCCTGGCCCAATAATAAGGTGACGCAGAACCTAGAATAGCCTATGGATTTAATATTATGAAGTGGCATCTTGTATATTTCGTCCAAGGCCTCATGCACTCATTAGGGTGGCTTCAAAGTCCTGAATCATCACTTGTAACTCCGTTTTGTTCTCCCTATGCATGCCAACATCTCCATGCTTGAACTTGCTCCAAGGTTCATCTTCCTTGTCCATGGTAGGCCCTTCATTTGTAAGCAAAACAAATGTATCCAATTTAGGCAGCATCATATTCTCATGAACATTGGAATCATTACCAAGAAACGTAAAGTACACGATAATTCAATTGGCGTATTGTGAGTTCTAGTAATTGGTCCAAGATGTGTAGCAGCAGGGGCTGTGGTGTAACAATGGTATTGATGTCCTCATCATCCTCCCTTCTTGAAATGAAGTCGCCCTCGACGGAAGCTCATCTTCCTCACCCAAATAAGGCTTCAAATCTGCAATGTTAAAAGTGGACTAACTCCCAAAATCTGCAGTAGCAGCTCAAGTTTATATGCATTATCATTTATTTTCTAACACCTTAAATGGACCATCAAAGACGTGGTATTAGCTTTGATTTATGCAAATTAGAAACCTATCCTCACGCCAAATGTAACCAAACAAGATCTCCAGTGCAAAGACAACATGTTTTCTACCCTTATCTCCAAAGAAGTTTATATTTAGCATTCATACGCTCAATGTTTTCCTTAGTTATCTCATGCATTTTTAAAATCAATTCAGACGCTCTTTAGCATCAAAATTAACCTTCTCCCAAGATGGAAGAGGCAACAAATCAATAGGTGCACGAGGTAGGAAGCCATACACAATTTCAAAAGGGCACATCTTAGTAGTAGAATGCAATGAACGATTATAAGCAAATTCAATATGAGGCAAGCATTCTTCCCACATTTCTTATTATTCTTCAAAACAGCCCTAAGCATAGTAGACAATGTTCTATTGACTACTTCAGTTTGTCCATCGGTTTGGGGGTGACAAGTAGTACTAAAAAGCAGCTAGTCCCCAACTTAGCCCATAAACATCTCCAAAAGTGGCTAAGAAATTTAGTATCACGATCTGAAACAATAGTATTTGGCACACCATGCAAGCTTAATAATTTCACGAAAGAACAAATCAGCAACATTAACAAGATCATCGCTTTTATGACATGGTATAAAGTGTGCCATTTTCGAGAATCTATCCACGATAACAAATATGTTATCCTCCCTTCTTTGTTCGAGGTAAACCTAAAACAAAGTCCATAGATATATCCTCCCAAGGAACACTAGGCATAGTGCAAAGGCATATATAAACCATGAGGATTGAGTCGTGACTTAGCTTTTTGACATGTAGTGCAGCGAGCAACAAACGCCAACATCCCGCCTCATCTTTGGCCAAAAGAAATGTGTAGCAAGTATATCCTCCGCCTCTTCACGCCAAAGTGTCCCATTAATCCTCCTCCATGCGCCTCAAGAATAACAAAAGACTTAACAGAGCTAGCGAGAATGCATAGCTTGTTAGCACGGAACACAAAACCATCATTAATAATTTAACTTGTTCCATGTTCTTCCTCTTTACAATTTCGCATTACATCTTTAAAATCAGCATCATGCACATATTGATCTTTGATGGTCTCCAAACCAAATATTTTGAAGTCAAGTTGTGAAAGCATAGTATATCGATTTAGACAAAGCATCAGAATAACATTTTCTTTACCCTTCTTGTGTTTAATGACATAAGGGAAAGTCTCAATGAATTCAACCCATTTAGCATGTCTCACGATTCAGTTTAGCTTGACTTTTAATATGTTTCAAAGATTCATGATCAGTAATGTATAACAAATTCTTTTGGGCCATAAATAATGTTGCCATGTCTCTAAAGTCCTAACAAGAGCATATAATTCTTGTCATAAGTAGAATAGTTCAGACTAGGCCCACTCAATTTTTCGAGAAAAGTATGCAACAGGTTTGTTATCTTGTAATAACACACCTCCTAATCCAATTCCACTAGCATCACATTCAAGCTCAAAAGTCTTATTAAAGTCGTGAAGTTGGAGTAAAGGAGCATGT
>JAHIAM010006275.1:0-27355 GCA_021605205.1 Aegilops longissima | reverse complement strand
GCCACCGGCGGACACCTTGATCTCCATCGTAGCATCGTTTCGCCGCCAACTATTGCTTTACATATCGCACCGCTTAGTGATAAAGTAAAGCAATTACATGGCGTTGCATTTATACAATAAAGCGACAACCATATGGTTCTCGCCGCCAAATCGATAACTCGTTACAAAACATGATCATCTCATACAATAAAATATAGCATCACGCCTTAACCATATCATATCACAAACATGCCCCGCAAAAACAAGTTAGACGCCTCTACTTTGTTGTTGCAAGTTTTACGTGGTTGGGCTGAGCAAGAACCGTTTACCTACGATCAAAACCACAACGATAGTTTGTCAAGTTGGTTTGTTTTAACCTTCGAAGGAAGGCGAGGCCCACTTTGGTTCAACTAAAGTGAGAGAAGACACCCGCCACCACCTTTAAGCAATGAGTGCTCGCGGTGAAAACCAGCCTCCGGAAGGGACGCTAAATGTCGGTCCGGCCGCTTCATCTCACAATACCCCAACCAAAGTATGACATGTGGTAAGAATGACTTGTATCACCCACAACTCACTTGTGTTCTACTCGCATATAACATCAACGATAAAACCAGGCTCGGATGCCACCTTGGGGAACGAGTAATTTCAAAAATTCCTACGCACACGCAAGATCATGGTGATGCATAGCAACGAGAGGGGAGATCTGTCCACGATCCTCGGAGACCAAGCGAAGCGATGACAATGCGGTTGATGTAGTCGACGCCTTCACGATCCGACCGATCCAAGTACCAACGGACGGCACCCCGTTTCGCACACGCTCGGCTCGATGACGATCCCATCCGATCCAGAGGTGTCGGGATGAGTTCCACAAGACGACGGTGGGGACGATGATGATGTCATCGCAGGCCGCCTTAAACTCCGCCAATGACCGAGGTGGAATATGGTGGAGGGCACCGACACGGCTAAGGAACGATCCGTAGATCAACTTGTGTGTCAGGGGTGCCCCCGCCTCGGATATAAAGGAGCAAGGGGGAGGCCGCCCTAGGAGGGGGGCGCTAAGGGGAGTCCTACTAGGACCCCTAGTCCTAGTAGGATTCCACCTCCCTTGTTGGAGTAGGAGAAGGGGAAGAGGGAGGAAAGAAGGAAAGGCCCTGGCCCCTTTCCCCACCTGGCCAGGGGGGCGAGGCCTTCCTTCCTTGGCCTCCTTATTCCCGTATGGCCCAATAACCCATATACTCCCCGGCGAATTCCCGTAACTCCCCGGATTCCAAAAATTTCAATCACTCGAACCTTTCCGAACCCAATATAGTCGCCAATATATCGATCTTTACGCCTCGACCATTTCGAGACTCCCATGTCCTCAATCTCATCCGGACTAACCCTTCGGTACATCAAAACTCATAAACTCATAATATAACCCATCGAACGTTATTGGCGGACCCCACGGGTTCAAGAACTATGTAGACATGATCTAGAACTGTTTCCATCAATAACCAATAGTGGAACCTGGATGTTCATATTGGCCTACATATTGTACGAAGATCTTTATCGGTCAAACCGCATAACAACATACATTGTTCCCTTTGTCATCGGTATAAATTTGCCCGAGATTCGATCGCCGGTATCCAATACCTAGTTCAATCTCATTAATGGCAAGTCTCTTTACTCGCTCGTAATACATCATCTCACAACTAACTCATTAGTTGCAATGCTTGCAAGGCTTATGTGATGTGTATTACCGAGGGCCCAGATACCTCTCCCACAATCGGAGGACAAACCTAATCTCCAAAAACCCAACATGTACCTTTTGGAGACACCGAGAGCACCTTTATAATCACCCGCCAGCTTGTGGACGTTGGACACAAAGTGTTCCTCCGCAAACGGGAGTTGCATAATTCATTCATAGGAACATGTATAAGTCATGAAGAAAGCAATAGCAACATACTAAACGATCGGGTGCTAAGCTAATGGAATGGGTCATGTCAAAATTCATTCACCTAATGATGTGATCCCTTAATCAAATAACAACTCTTTTGTTCATGGTTAGGAAACATAACCATCTTTGATTAACGAGCTAGTCAAGTAGAGGCATACTAGTGACACTGCTTTTCTATGTATTCACACAAATGTTTGGTTAATACAAATTCTAGCATGAATAATAAACATTTATCATGAAATAAGGAAATAAATAATAACTTTTTATTGCCTCTAGGGCATATTTCCTTCAAAAAACACGATTTTTTTTCACTTGAGAGCAAGGGCGCCGGAGAAAAAGATTAAATCACATTGGGAAATAGCCGTTCACAAAAACAAGGATGAGCTCGAGGCGGCGATTACAACGGTTTATAACACCCTCTAAGCTTGGAGGAGGCAGAACATGAACGATGTTATTGATACAATACCTTGCAAGCTCATAGCTGAGATGAATGCAACCTCAATGGCCATAACATAAAGAGGTTAAAAATTTAGGATTTTAAAAAATTTCCTACCTAAAAGATCATGGTGATGCATAGAACGGAGGAGAGTGTGTCCACGACTTTGAGAGGAAAGCGAAGGCGATACAACGCGGTTGATGTAGTCGACGCCTTCACGATCCGACCGATCAAGGCACCGAACGTGACGGCACCTCCGTTCTCGCTACACGCTCACGATGACTATCCCTGACTCCGATCCAGCAGGTGTCGGGATGAGTTCCACAAGACGACAAGGCAGGACGATGATGATGCTCTATCGCGCAGAGCTTCGCTTAAACTCCGCGACGACACGACCGAGGTGGAATATGGTGGAGGGGGCACCGCACACGCTAAGGAACCATCCGAGATCAACTTGTGTGTTCTAGGTGCCCCCTGCCCTCGAGATAAAGGAGCAAGGGGTGCGGCCGCCCTAGGAGGAGGCGGCTGAGGAGTCCTACTCCCGGTGAGTAGGACTCTTCCTAGTTGGATTAGGACTTGGGAGGAAGAGAGGCGCGCCGCCTTCCTTGTCGATTCGGACTAGGCGGAGGGGCGCGCGCCTGCCCGCCGGCCTTCCTTCTTCCCTCATGGCCCACTAAGGCCCATTAACCCTGAGGGTTCCGATAATCCTCCGTTCGGTGAAACCCGATTTCACCCGAACTATTCAAGTCCAAACATAGGCTTCCAATATATCAATCTTTATGTCTCGACCATTTCGAGACTCTCGCCATGTCCGTGATCACATCCGGACTAACAAACTTCGTACATCAAAACTCATAAACACATCGTAACGTTGTTGCAAGGACTTCACGGTTCGAGAACTATGTACATGACCTAGAACTATTCTTGGTCAATAACCAATAGTGGAACCTCGATGTTCATATTGGTTCCTACATTTTCACGAAGATCTTTATCGGTCAAACCGCATAACAACATACGTTGTTCCCTTTGTCATCGATATGTTACTTGCCCGAGATTCGATCGCTCTAGATCCAATACCTAGTTTAATCTGCTATCGCAAGTCTTTTACTGCATCAATACATCATTTCATAACTAACTCATTAGTTACAATGCTTGCAAGGCTTAGGTGATGAGTATAACCAGAAGGCCCGAGATACCTCCCACAATCGGAGTGACAAAACCTAATCTAATTATGCCAACTCAACATATACTTTTGGAGACACTTGTAGAGTACCTTTATAATCACCCAGCTTACGCTAGACGCTTGGTAGCACACAAAGTGTCCTCCGTAAACGGAGTTGCATAATCTCATTGTTGCAGGAACTTTGTATAAGTCATGAAGAAAGCAATAGCAACATACTAAACGATCAAGTGCTGTTAACGGTATGGGTCAAGTCAATCACATCATTCTCCTAATGATGTGATCCCATTAATCAAATGACAACACATGTCTATGGTTAGGAAACATAACCATCTTTGATCAATGAGCTAGTCAAGTAGAGGCATACTAGTGACATTATGTTTGTCTATGTATTCACACATGTATCATGTTCCGTTAATACAATTCTAGCATGAATAATAAACATTTATCATGATATGAGGAAATAATATCTAACTTTATTATTGCCTCTAGGCATATTTCCTTCAGCCTCCCACTTGCACTAGAGTCAATAATCTAGATTACACAAGAATGATTCTAATGTTGTAGGGAACGCTGCGTAAAATTAAAATTTTCCCACGGTTTCACCAAGATCCATCTATGAGTTCTACTAAGCAACGAGTTACGAGAGAGAGTTTGCATCACATACCACTTGTAGATCGAGTAACGGAAGCCGCTTCTTGAGAGTGGTGATGATGAAGACGCTCCAACGTGATTCCGATCACCGATGACCAAAGTAATCGAAGGACAGCACTGACTGTTCAACACACGACGGACGATGACGACATGCCTCCGCCTTGATCCAGCAAGAATGAAGGAGAGGTTGAGGAAGACAACCCAATGGCAGTACGACGGTGCGTGCGCTTGGTGCGGAAGCTCACAGGGTTTTCGCCAAGCTCATGGGAGAAAGAGAGGTGTTGGGAGGGAGGGGCTCGCTTCAATGGTGTTTGCAGCCTCCCCCCCACCCCTCTATTTATAGGAGGAGAGGGCAGGGGGCTGCCCTCTAGGGAAAACCCTAGGGGGGCGGGCGGCCAAGGGAGGAGGAGGAGGTGGCTGCCCCCAAGCCAGGGGGCGCCTCTTAGGCTTCTCCCTCCCCAACCCCAGTCAAGATGGGCCCAGGTGGGAGGCGCCCAGCCCACCAGGGGCTGGTTCCCTCCCACTTAGCCCATGGGGCCCCCTGAGGGGTGGCCCCTCCCGTGACCTCCGAACCTCCTGCATTTGGGCCCTGAGATTTACCTAGATACCCTCAAACTTTCCTGAGTCCGTTTAACCACTTTCCATATATAATCTTTACCTCCCGACCATTCCGAACTCCTCGTGACGTCCGGGATCTCATCCGGACTCCAACAACATTCGGTAATCACATACTTGTCTTCCTATTAACCCTAGCGCCACCGAACCTTATGTGTAGACCCTACGGGTTCGGGAGACATGCGTATATGACCGAGACTACCTCAAGTCAATAACCAACAGCGGATCTGGATACCCATGTTGGCTCTACATGCTCCTCGATGTTGTCATCGGATGAACCACTTATGTCAAGGGTTCAAGCAACCTGTGATTCTATTCCCTTTGTCGACGCAGATATACACTTGCCCGAGACTCGATCGCCGGTATCCCAATACTCGTTAGTCTCGCATCGGGCAAGTCACTTTACTGCATCAGAATGCATGATCCCGTGACTCACACTCTGGTCACTTTGAGCTCATTATGATGATGCATTACCGAGTGGGCCCAAGGATACCTATCCGTAATAATGGAGTGACAATCTCAGCCTCGATCCGTGTCAACCCAATGGTCACTTTCGAGATACCGAAGTGCACCTTTATAGTCACCCGCCACGCCAGACGCTTGATACACCCAAAGCACTCCTACTAGATCCGGAATTGCAACGATCTCATGGTCTAAGGAAGAGATACTTGACATTGGAAAAGCTCTAGCAAAACGAACTACACGATCTTGTGCTATGCTTAGGATTGTTCATCCATCACGCCATTCTCCTAATGACGTGATCCCGCTTGTCAATGACATCCGATGTCCATAGTCGAAACCATGACTATCTATTGACCAACGAGCTAGTCAACTAGAGGCTTACTAGGGACGACAGTCTATGTATTCACACGCATTAACGATTTCCTGATAATACAAATATAGCATGAATAAAAGACAATTATCATGAACAAGGAAATATAATAATAATGCTTTTATTATTGCCTCTAGGGCATATTTCCAACAGCTTCCCACTTGCACTAGAGTCAATAATCTAGTTTACATTGTGATGAATCGAACACCCATAGAGTTCTCGTGTTGATCATGTTTTTGCCCATGGAAGAGTTTAGTCAACGGATCCGCTGACATTCAGATCCGTATGCACTTTACAAATTTCTATGTCTCCATCCTCAACATTTTCACGGATGGAGTTGAAGCGACGCTTGATGTGCCTGGTCTTCTTGTGAAACCTCGCTCTTGGCAAGTGCAATAGCCCTGTTGTCACAGTAAGAGTTTGATCGCCCCGACGCATTGGGTATGACTCCTAGGTCGGTGATGAACTCCCTTCACCCAAATTGCTTCATGTGCTGCCTCCGAGGCTGCCATGTACTCCGCTTCACATGTAGATCCCGCTTGTCGACGCTTCAGCTTGCAGCCGCACAGCTTATCTGCTTCCACCATTCAACATATACACGATCCGTTTGTGACTTAGAGTCATTCAGATCTGTGTCGAAGCTTAGCGCCGACGTAACTCCGTTACGACGAGCTCTTCGTCACCTCCATAAACGAGAAACATGTCCTTTGTCCTTTTCGTGTACTTCAGATATTCTTGACCGCTGTCATTCGTTCCTTGCTTCGGATTACTTTGGTACCTTCCTACCAAACTTACGGCAAGGTTTACATCGTGTCCGTACACAAGATGGCATACATAATAGATCCTATGGCTGAAGCCATAGGATGACACTCATCTCTTCTTTATCTTTGTCGGTCGGCATTGAGCTGAGCTCAATCTCACACCTTGCAATACAGTGCAAGAACCCTTTCTTGGACTGATCCATTTTGAACTTCTTCAAAATCTTATCAAGGTATGTGCTTTGTGAAAGACCTATGAGGCTGCCTCGATCTATCTCTATAGATCTTGATGCCTAATATATAAGCAGCTTCTCCAAGGTCCTTCATTGAAAACACTTATTCAAGTAGGCCTTAATGTTGTCCAAGAATTCTATATCATTTCCCATCAAAAGTATGTCATCTACATATAATATGAGAAATGCCACAGAGCTCCCACTCACTTTCTTGTAAACGCAGCTTCTCCATAAGTCTCAAGATAAACCCAAACGCTTTTGATCATCTCATCAAAGCCGTAATGTTCCAACTCCGAGATGCTTGCACCAGCCCATAAATGGATCGTTGAGCTTGCATACTTTGTCAAGATTCTTAGGATCGATAAAACCTTCGGTCTGATTATTATATACACTCTTCCTTAAGATAGCCAAGTATGAACGCTGTTTTGACGCCCATCTCGCCATATCTCATAATCATAGTATGCAATTGCTAACATGATTCGACGGACTTAAGCTTCGCTACGGGAGAGAAAGTCTCATCGTAGTCAATCCCTTGAACTTGCCGATAACCCTTAGCGACAAGTCGAGCTTTATAGATGGTGACATTACCATCCGCCTTCCGCCTTCTTCTTAAAGATCCATTTGTTTTCTATCGCCACCGATCATCGGCAAGTCACCAAAGTCCACACTTTGTTTTCATACATGGATTCTATCTCGGACTTCATGGCTTCTAGCCATTTGTTGGAATCTGGCCCGCCATTGCTTCTTCATAGTTCAAGGTTCACCGTTGTTCAACAACATGATTTCCAGACAGTGGTTGCCGCACCACTGGTGCGTGGAACGGTCCTAGTGGACTCCACGAAGTTCAAGAGTAACTTGATCCAAGTACCTTGATCATCATCATGAATTTCTCTCTTCACAGTGTAGGCATCACAGAACATTTTCCGAGCTGCACTACTTTCCTGTTCAAGAGGTAGTACTTCATCGAGTTCTACTTTCCTCCCACTTACTTCTTCGAGAGAAACTCTTTTCCGTAAAGATTCTGCTCTCGCAACAAAGATCTTGCCTTCTTCGATCTATAGAAGGTATACCCAAAGGTTTCCTTTAGGGTATCCTATGAAGACGCATTTTTCCGACTTGGGTTCGAGCCAGGTTGAAGTTTCTTGACATAAGCATCGTGATCCCCAAACTTTTAGAAACGGCGAGCTTAGGTTTCTTCCCAAACCATAATTCATACGTGTCGCCTCAACGGATTTAGACGGTGCCCTATTTAAAGTGAATGTAGCTGTCTCTAGAGCGCATCCCAAAATGATAGCGTAAATCGGTAAGAGACATCATAGACCGCACTATATCCAATAGAGTGCGACACGATGCTCGGACACACCATTATTACCGAGGTGTTCCAGTGGCGTTAGTTGTGAAACGATTCCACATTTTCTTAAGTGTGTACCAAATTGCGGACTTAAATATTCTCCTCCACGATCCGATCGTAAGAATTTTATCTTTCGTCACGTTGATTCTCTACTTCATTCTGAAATTCCTTGAACTTTTCAAAGGTCTCAGATTTGTGTTTCATCAAGTAGACATACCCATATCTACTCAAGTCATCTGTGAGAGTGAGAACATAACGATATCCTCCATGAGCCTCAACGCCATTGGACCGCACATACACTCGGTATGTATGATTTCCAACAAGTTGGTTGCTCGCCCATTGTTCCAGGTAGAATGGAGTCTTGGTCATCTTGCCCATGAGGCATGGTTCGCATGTGTCAAATGATTCATAATCAAGAGACTCCAAAAGTCCATCAAGATGGAGCTTCTTCATGCGCTTTGACACCAATGTGACCAAGGCGGCAAGTACAAGTATGTGGGACTATCGTATCAACTTTACATCTTTTGGTATTCACGCTATGAACATGTGTAATACTACGCCGAGATTCATTAAGAATAAACCATTGACCATCGGAGCATGACCATAAACATATCTCTCATATAAATAGAACAACCATTATTCTCGGATTTAAATGAGTAGCCATCTCGCATTAAACGAGATCCAGATACAATATTCATGCTCAAACTTGGCACCAAATAACAATTATTAAGGTTCATAACTAATCCTGTGGGTAAATGAAGAGGTAGCGCGTAACGACGGGCCATCACATCGACTCGAACCATTCCCGACGCCAAGATCGTCACCTCGCCCTTCGCCAGCCTCCGCTTATTCCGCAGCTCCTGCCGTGAGTTACAAATATGAGCAACGGCACCGTATCAAATACCTGTGAGTTACTACGACACTGTATAAGGTACACATCAATTACATGTATATCAAATATACCTTTGGTGTTGCCGCCTTCTTATCCGCTTAAGTACTTGGGGCAGTTCCGCTCCAAAGGACCCTTCCTTGCAATAAAAGCACTCTCCCGTGCTTGGGTCCATTCTTTGACTTCTTCCCGGCAACTTGTTACGGGCGCTGCAACCTCCTTGTCAGCCCTTCTTGAAGTTCTTCTTGCCCTTGCCCTTCTTAAACTTAGTGGTCTTATTGACCATCAACACTTGATGTTCTTTCTGATTTCAACCCTCGGCTGACTTCAGATAGAGAACACTTCAGAATGGTCTTTACCATCCCCTGCATGTTGTAGTTCATCACAAAGCTTTTGTAGCTTGGTGGGAGCGATCGAGGATTCTCACAATGACCGCCTCATCGTGGAGGTTAATATTCACGGGTCATACGGTTGTGCAACCCTGTACATCTTCGTAATGTGCTCACCGACGTAACCGTTTTCCTCCATCTTACAACTATAGAACTTGTCGGAGATGTCATATCTCGGACCTCGGCGTGAGCTTGGAAACCAGTTTCAGCTCCTAACATCTCATATGCTCCGTGGTGCTCAAAACGCTTTTGGAGCCCTGTTCTAAGTCAGTAAAGCATGCCGCATCGAACGAGGGAGTAATCATCAAGACGAGATGCCAAGCATTCATAATGTCTTGGTTCTTCCGGACGGAGCGCCACCTAGCGGTCCTTCTAGGACGACATTGTTTCTCGCAGCTATGAGGATGATCTCGTGTTCCGGACCCAGTCCGTATAGTTGCCGCCACATCTTTCAGCTTGGTTTTCTAGGAACGCTGAAGTTCAAGTTGACATGAGCGCTGGCCATTTGATCTACAAGACATATAATTCAAAAGTTTTAGACTAAGTTCATGATAATTAAGTTCATCTAATCAAATTATTAATGAACTCCCACTTAGATTAGACATCCCTCTAGTCATCTAAGTGTTACACGATCCGAAATAACTAGGCCGTGGTCCGATCAACACGTGAGACGGACTAGTCTCGGCCGGTGAACATTCTCATGTTGATCAGATCTTCCATACGACTCGTGGTTCGACCTTTCGGTCTCCGTGTTCCGAGGCCATGTCTTCACATGCTAGGCTCGCTGTTAACCCTAAGTGTTTCATGCAGTAAATCTTGCTTACACCCGCTGTATGTGAACGTAAGAATCCATCACACCCGATTAACACGCGGTGCTTAGAAGCCACGAACTGTAGCAACGGTGCACGCTTAGGGAGAACACTTTTGAAATTGTTCTAAGGGATCATCTTATTTACCACCGTCCGTTCTAAGTAAACAAGATGTATAATCATAATAAACATCACATGCAATTATAAAGTAGTGACATGATATGGCCAATATCATATAGCTCCTTCGATCTTCATCTTCGGGCTCCATGATCATCCTTGTCACCGCATGACACCATGATCTCCATCATCATGATCTCCATCATCGCGTTCTCCATGAAGTTGTCATACGCTTAACGACTACTTCTACTTCTATGGCTAACGCTGTAGCAATAAAGTAAAGTAAATTACATGGCGCTCTTCAATGACACGCAGTCATACAAAAAATAAAGACAACTCCTATGGCTTCTCGCCGGTTGTCATACTCATCGACATGCAAGTCGTGATTCCTATTACAAGAACATGATCTCATACATCACAATATATCATCATTCATCACAACTTGGCCATATCACGTCACATGACAATTGGTGCAAAAACAAGTTAGACGCCCCTAATTGTTGTTGCATCTTTACGTGGCTGCAATTGGCCCTAGCAAGAACGCTTTCTTACATACTTCAATAACCACAACGTGATCTTGTCAACTTCTATTTACCCTTCATAAGGACCCCGTTCATCGAATCCGCCCCAACTAAAGTAGGAGAGACAGACACCGCCAGCCACCTTTTATGCAACTAGTGCATGTTAGTCGGTGGAACCGGTCTCACGTGAAGAGTACGTAAGGTTGGTCCGGCCGCCTTCATCCCACAATACCATGGAAGCAAGAAACAACTAGTAACGGCAAGTAAGTTGACAAGATCCACGCCCACAACAAAATTGTGTTCTACTCGCAAAGAGAACTACGATAGACCTAGCTCATGATGCCACTGCTAGGGTTCCAATATATCAATCTTTATGTCTCGACCATTTCGAGACTCCTCGTCATGTCCGTGATCACATCCGGGACTCCGAACAAACTTCGGTACATCAAAACTCATAAAACTGTCATCGTAACGTTAAGCGTGCGGACCCTACGGGTTCGAGAACTATGTAGACATGACCTAGAACTATTCTCGGTCAATAACCAATAGTGGAACCTGGATGTTCATATTGGTTCCTACATTTTCTACGAAGATCTTTATCGGTCAAACCGCATAACAACATACGTTGTTCCTTTTGTCATCGGTATGTTACTTGCCCGAGATTCGATCGTCGGTATCCAATACCTAGTTTAATCTCGTTACTGGCAAGTCTCATTACTCGTTCCGTAATACATCATTTCATAACTAACTCATTAGTTACAATGCTTGCAAGGCGTAGGTGATGAGTATTACCGAGAAGGCCCAGAGATACCTCTCCGACAATCGGAGTGACAAAACATAATCTCGAATTATGCCAACTCAACATATACTTTTGGAGACGCCTGTAGAGTACCTTTATAATCACCCAGTTACGTTGTGACGTTTGGTAGCACACAAAGTGTTCCTCCGGTAAACGGGAGTTGCATAATCTCATAGTTGCAGGAACTTTGTATAAGTCATGAAGAAAGCTATATCAACATACTAAACGATCAAGTGCTAAGCTAACGGAATTGGTCAAGTCAATCACATCATTCTCCTAATGATGTGATCCCACTAATCAAATGACAACACATGTCTATGGTTAGGATACATAACCATCTTTGATCAATGAGCTAGTCAAGTAGAGGCATACTAGTGACATTATGTTTGTCTATGTATTCACACATGTATCATGTTTCCGGTTAATACAATTCTAGCATGAATAATAAACATTTATCATGATATGAGGAAATAAATAATAACTTTATTATTGCCTCTAGGGCATATTTCCTTCAGTCTCCCACTTGCACTAGAGTCAATAATCTAGATTACAAAGTAATGATTCTAACACCCATGGAGTCTTGGTGCTGATCATGTTTTGCTCGTGAGAGAGGCTTTGTCAACGGGGCTGCAACATTCAGATCCGTATGTATCTTGCAAATCTCTATGTCTCCCACTTGGACTTGGTCCCGAATGGAATTGAAGCGTCTCTTGATGTGCTTGGTCCTCTTGTGAAATCTGGATTCCTTTGCCAAGGCAATTGCACCAGTATTGTCATAGAAGATCTTCATTGGTCCCGATGCACTAGGTATAACACCTAGATCGGAAATGAACTCCTTCATCCAGACTCCTTCATTTGTTGCTTCCGAAGCAGCTATGTACTCCGCTTCACATGTAGATCCCGCCACGACGCTTTGTTTAGAACTGCACCAACTTACAGCTCCACCGTTTAATAAAAATACGTATCCGGTTTGCGATTTAGAATCGTCCGGATCAGTGTCAAAGCTTGCATCGACGTAACCCTTTACGACAAGCTCTTTGTCACCTCCATAAACGAGAAACATATCCTTAGTCCTTTTCAAGTATTTCAGGATATTCTTGTCCGCTGTCCAGTGATCCACTCCTGGATTACTTTGGTACCTCCCTGCTAAGCTAATAGCAAGGCACACATCAGGTCTGGTACACAGCATTGCATACATGATAGAGCCTATGGCTGAAGCATAGGGAACTCCTTTCATTTTCTCTCTATCTTCTGCAGTGGTCGGGCATTGAGTATGACTCAATCTTACACCTTGTAATACAGGCAAAAACCCTTTCTTTGCCTGATCCATATTGAACTTTTTTAAGACTTTATCAAGGTATGTGCATTGTGAAAGTCCAATCAAGCGTCTTGATCTATCTCTATAGATCTTGATGCCCAATATGTAAGCAGCTTCACCGAGGTCCTTCATTGAAAAACTTTTATTCAAGTATCCTTTTATGCTATCCAGAAATTCTATTTCATTTCCAATCAACAATATGTCGTCCACATATAATATTAGAAATGCTACAGAGCTCCCACTCACTTTCTTGTAAATACAAAGCTTCTCCAAAATCTGTATAAAACCATATGCTTTGATCACACTTGTCAAAGCGTTTATTCCAACTCCGAGAGGCTTGCACCAGACCATAGATTGATCGTTGGAGCTTGCACACTTTGTTAGCTCCTTAGGATCGACAAAACCTTCGGTTGCATCATATACAACTCTTCTTCCGAAATCCATTCAGAAATGCAGTTTTGACATCCATCTGCCATATTTCATAATCATAAAATGCGGCAATTGCTAACATGATTCGGACAGACTTAAGCATCGCTATGGGTGAGAAGGTCTCATCGTAGTCAACTCCTTGAACTTGTCGAAAACCTTTTGCAGCAAGTCGAGCTTTGTAAACATAACATTACCGTCGTCGTCGGTCTTCTTCTTGAAAATCCATTTATTCTCTATTGCTTGCCGACCATCGGGCAAGTCAACCAAAGTCCACACTTTGTTCTCAGACATGGATCCCATCTCAGATTTCATGGCTTCAAGCCATTTTGCGGAATCTGGGCTCACCATCGCTTCTTCATAGTTCGTAGGTTCACCATGATCTAGTAGCATGACTTCCAGAATAGGATTACCGTACCACTCTGGTGCGGATTTTACTCTGGTTGATCTACGAAGTTCAGTAACAACTTGATCTGAAGTTTCATGATCATCATCATTAACTTCCTCACTAACTGGTGTAGGTGTCACAGGAACCGATTTATGTGATGAACTACTTTCCAATAGGGGAGCTGGTACTGTTACCTCATCAAGTTCTACTTTCCTCCCACTCACTTCTTTCGAGAAAAACTCCTTCTCTAGAAAGGATCCATTCTTGGCAACGAATGTCTTGCCTTCGAATCTGTAATAGAAGGTGTACCCAATTGTCTCCTTTGGGTATCCTATGAAGACACATTTTTCCGATTTGGGTTCAAGCTTATCAGGTTGAAGCTTTTTCACATAAGCATCGCAACCCCAAACTTTCAGAAATGACAACTTTGGTTTCTTGCCAAACCATAGTTCATAAGGTGTCGTCTCAACGGATTTTGATGGTGCCCTATTTAACGTGAATGCGGCCGTCTCTAAAGCATAACCCCAAAACGATAGCGGTAAATCGGTAAGAGACATCATAGATCGCACCATATCTAGTAAAGTACGATTACGACGTTCGGACACACCATTACGCTGTGGTGTTCCAGTGGCGTGAGTTGCTAAACTATTCCGCATTGTTTCAAATGTAGACCAAACTCGTAACTCAAATATTCTCCTCCACGATCAGATCGTAGAAACTTTATTTTCTTGTTACGATGATTTTCAACTTCACTCTGAAATTCTTTGAACTTTTCAAATGTTTCAGATTTATGCTTCATTAAGTAGATATACCCGTATCTGCTTAAATCAGCTGTGAAGGTGAGAAAATAACGATATCCGCCACGAGCTTCAACATTCATCGGACCACATACATCTGTATGTATGATTTCCAACAAATCTGTTGCTCTCTCCATAGAACCGGAGAACGGTGTTTTAGTCATCTTGCCCATGAGGCACGGTTCGCAAGTACCAAGTGATTCATAATCAAGTGGTTCCAAAAGTCCATCTGTATGGAGTTTCTTCATGCGCTTTACACCGATATGACCTAAACGGCAGTGCCACAAATAAGTTGCACTATCATTATCAACTCTGCATCTTTTGGCTTCGACATTATGAATATGTGTATCACTACTGTCGAGATTTAATAAGAATAGACCACTCTTCAAGGGTGCATCACCATAAAAGATATTACTCATATAAATAGAACAACCATTATTCTCTGATTTAAATGAATAACCGTCTCGCATCAAACAAGATCCAGATATAATGTTCATGCTCAACGCTGGCACCAAATAACAATTATTTAGGTCTAAAACTAATCCTGAAGGTAGATGTAGAGGTAGCGTGCCGACCGCGATCACATTGACTTTGGAACCGCTTTCCACGCGCATCGTCACCTCGTCCTTGGCGGTGCTCGCTTATTCCGTAGTCCCTGCTTGAGTTGCAAATATTAGCAATGAAACCAGATCAAATACCAGTGCTATGCGAGCTCTAGTAAGGTACACATCAATAACATGTATATCACATATACCTTTGTTCACCTTGCCATCCTTCTTATCCGCCAAATACTTGGGGCAGTTCCGCTTCCAGTGACCAGCTTGCTTGCAGTAGAAGCACTCAGTTTCAGGCTTAGGTCCAGACTTGGGTTTCTTCTCTTGAGCAGCAACTTGCTTGTTGTTCTTCTTAAAGTTCCCCTTCTTCTTCCCTTTGCCCTTTTTCTTGAAACTAGTGGTCTTGTTGACCATCAACACTTGATGCTCCTTCTTGATTTCTACCTCCGCAGCTTTTAGCATTGCGAAGAGCTCGGGAAGTGTCTTGTTCATCCCTTGCATATTATAGTTCATCACGAAGCTCTTGTAGCTTGTCGGCGAGTGATTGGAGAATTCTGTCAATGACACTATCATCCGGAAGATTAACTCCCAGTTGAATCAAGTGATTATTATACCCGGACATTTTGAGTATATGCTCACCGATGTAACTATTCTCCTCCATCTTGCAGCTATAGAACTTATTGGAGACTTCATATCTCTCAATCCGGGCATTTGCTTGAAATATTAACTTCAACTCCTGGAACATCTCATATGCTCCATGACGCTCAAAACGTCGTTGAAGACCCGGTTCTAAGCCGTAAAGCATGGCACACTGAACTATAGAGTAGTCATCACTTTGCTCGCCAGACGTTCACAACTTCGGCGTTGCTCTGCAGCAGGCACGAACCCAGCGGTGCTTCCAGACGTAATTCTTCAGTGCAGCAATGAGGATAATCCTCAAATTACGGACCCAGTCCGTGTAATTGCTACCATCATCTTTCAACTTTTCTTTCTCAAGGAACGCATTAAAATTCAACGGAACAACAGCACGAGCCATCTATCTACAACAAACATAGATAAGCAAAATACTATCAGGTGCTAAGTTCATGATAAATTTAAGTTCAATTAATCATATTATTTAAGAACTCCCACTTAGACAGACATCTCTCTAGTCATCTAAGTGAACACGTGATCCAAATCAACTAAACCATAACCGATCATCACGTGAGTGTTGGGGAACGTAGTAATTTCAAAAAATTTCCTACGATCACGCAAGACCATGGTGATGGCATAGCAACGAGAGGGGAGAGTGTCCGTCCACGTACCCTCGTAGACCGAAAGCGGAAGCGTTATAACAACGCGGTTGATGTAGTCGTACGTCTTCACGATCCGACCGATCCAAGCACCGAACGTACGGCACCTCCGAGTTCTGCACACGTTCAGCTCGATGACAATCCCCGGACTCCGATCCAGCAAAGTGTCGGGGATGAGTTCCGTCAGCACGACGGCGTGGTGATGATGTTGATGCTCCACCGACGCAGGGCTTCGCCTAAGCTCCGCGACGATATGACTTCTCCGGCGCAGGGATTCGCCTAAGCTCCGTGACGATATGACCGAAGTGGAATATGGTGGAAGGGGGCACCGCACACGGCTAAGGAAAGATCCGTAGATCAACTTGTGTATCATGGGGTGCCCCCCTGCCCCGTATATAAAGGAGGGAGGGAGGAGGAGGCCGCCCTAGGAGGAGGGCGCCAAGGGGAGTCCTACTCCCACCGGGAGTAGGACTCCTTCTTCCTAGTCCAACTAGGAGAAGGGGGAAAGGGGAAGTGGAGAAGGAAGGAGAGGTGGGCTGCGCCCAAACCCCTTGTCCAATTCGGACTGGGCTTGGGAGGGCGCACGCCACCTCCTGGCTCCTTCCCACTAAGGCCCATTAAGGCCCAATACTCTTCCCCGTATTCCCGTAACTCCCGGTACTCGAAAAATACCGAATCACTCGGAACCTTTCCGAACTCCGATATAGTCGTCCAATATATCGATCTTTACGTCTCGACCATTTCGAGACTCCTCGTCATGTCCCCGATCTCATCCGGGACTCCGAACTCCTTCGGTACATCAAAACTCATAAACTCATAATATAACCATCATCGAAACCTTAGCGTGCGGACCCTACGGGTTCGAGAACTATGTAGACATGACCTAGAACTATTCTTGGTCAATAACCAATAGCGGAACCTGGATGCCCATATTGGTTCCTACATATTCTACTGAAGATCTTTATCGGTCAAACCGCATAACAACATACTTTGTTCCCTTTGTCATCGGTATGTTACTTGCCCGAGATTCGATCGTCGGTATCCAATACCTAGTTCAATCTCGTTACGGCAAGTCTCTTTACTCGTTCCGTAATACATCATCTCGTAACTAACTCATTAGTTACAATGCTTGCAAGGCTTAGGTGATGAGTATTACCGAGAAGGCCCAGAGATACCTCTCCGACAATCGGAGTGACAAAACCTAATCTCAAATCGCCAACCCAACATGTACCTTTGGAGACACCTGTAGTACTCCTTTATAATCACCCAGATTCGTTGTGACGTTTGGTAGCACCAAAGTGTTCCTCCGTAAACGGAGTTGCATAATCTCATAGTTACAGGAACATGTATAAGTCATGAAGAAAGCAATAGCAACATACTAAACGATCATGTGCTAGGCTAACGAAATGGGTCATGTCAATCACATCATTCTCCTAATGATGCGATCCCGTTAATCAAATGACAACTCATGTCTATGGCTAGGAAACTTAACCATCTTTGATTCAACGAGCTAGTCAAGTAGAGGCATACTAGTGACACTATGTTTGTCTATGTATTCACACATGTATTATGTTTCCGGTTAATACAATTCTAGCATGAATAATAAACATTTATCATGAAATAAGGAAATAAATAATAACTTTATTATTGCCTCTAGGGCATATTTCCTTCAGTCTCCCACTTGCACTAGAGTCAATAATCTAGTTCACATCATCATGTGATTCAACACTAATATTCACATCTGTATGTGATTAACACCCATAGTTCACATCATCATGTGACCAACACCCAAAAGGTTTACTAGAGTCAATAATCTAGTTCACATCGCTATGTGATTAACACCCAAAGAGTACTAAGGTATGATCATGTTTTGCTCGTGAGAGAAGCTTAGTTAACGGGTCTGTCACATTTAGAGCCGTATGTATTTTGCAAATATTCTATGTCTACAATGCTCTGCACGGAGCTACTCGAGCTAATTGCTCCCACTTTCAATATGTATCCAGATTGAGACTTAGAGTCATCTGGATCAGTGTAAAAAGCTTGCATCGATGTAACTCTTTACGACGGGCTCTTTTATCACCTCCATAATCGAGAAATATTTCCTTAGTCCTCACTAAGGATGTTCTTGACCAATGTCCAATGATCTACTCCTAGATCACTATTGTACTCCCTTGCCAAATTCAGAGCAAGGTATACAATAGGTCTGGTACATAGCATAGCATACTTTATAGAACCTATGATTGAGGCATAGGGAATGACTTTCATTCTCTTTTCTATTTTCTGCCGTGGTCGGATTTGAGTCTTACTCAATTTCACACCTTTGCAACACAGGCAAGAACTTTTCTTTGACTGTTCCATTTTGAACTACTTCAAAATCTTGACAAGGTATGTACTTATTGAAAAACTTATCAAGTGTCTTGATCTATCTCTATAGATCTTGATGCTCAATATGCAAGCAGCTTCACCGAGGTCTTTCTTTGAAAAACTCCTTTCAAATACTCCTTTATGCTTTGCAGAATAATTCTACATTATTTCCGATCAACAATATGCCATTCACATATACTTATCAGAAATGCTGTAGTGCTCCCACTCACTTTCTTGTAAATACGGGCTTCTCGAAAAGTCTCAGATAAAAACCATATGCTTTGATCACACTATCAAAGCGTTTATTCCAACTCCGAGATGCTTGCACCAGTCCATAGATGGATCGCTGAAGCTTGCACATTTTTGTTAGCTCCTTTAGGATTGACAAAATCTTCTGGTTGCATCATATACAACTCTTCTTTAATAAATCCATTAAAGAATGTAGTTTTGACATCCATTTGCCAGATTTCATAAAATGTGGCAATTGCTAACATGATTTGGACAGACTTAAGCATCGCTACGGGTGAGAAAGTCTCATCGTAGTCAACCCCTTGAACTTGTCGAAAACCTTTCGCAACAAGTCGAGCTTTGTAGACAGTTATATTACCATCAGCGTCAGTCTTCTTCTTAAAGATCCATTTATTTTCAATGGCTTGCCGATCATCGGGCAAGTCAACCAAAGTCCATACTTTGTTCTCATACATGGATCCCATCTCAGATTTCATGGCTTCCAGCCATTTTGCGGAATCTGGGCTCACCATCGCTTTTTCATAGTTTGTAGGTTCGCCATGGTCAAGTAACATGACTTCCAGAATAGGATTACCGTACCACTCTGGTGCGTATTTTACTCTGGTTGACCTACGAGGTTCAGTAATAACTTGATCTGAAGTTTCATGATCATCATCATTAACTTCCTCACTAATTGGTGTAGGAATCACTGGAACTGATTCCTGTGATGAACTACTTTCCAATAAGGGAGAAGGTACAATTACCTCATCAAGTTCTACTTTCCTCCCACTCACTTCTTTCGAGAGAAACTCCTTCTCTAGAAAGGATCCATTTTAGCAACGAATGTTTTTGCCTTTAGATCTGTGATAGAAGGTGTACCCAACAGTTTCTTTTGGGTATTCTATGAAGATGCACTTCTCCGATTTGGGTTTGAGCTTATCAGGTGAAAACTTTTTCACATAAGCATCACAACTCCAAACTTTAAGAAACGACAGCTTAGGTTTACTGCTAAACCATAGTTCATACGGTGTCATCTCAACGGATTTAGATGGTGCCCTATTAAACGTGAATGCAGCTGTCTCTAATGCATAACCCAAAACGATAGTGGTAAATCGGTAAGATACATCATAGATTGCACCATATCCAATAAAGAGCGGTTATGACGTTCGGACACACCATTACGTTATGGTGTTCCATGTGGCGTGAGTTGTGAAACTATTCCACATTGTTTTAACTGAAGGCCAAACTCGCAACTCAAAATTTTTTTTTTCTCTGCGATCATATCGTAGAAACTTTTATTTTCTTGTTACGATGATTCTTCACTTCACTCTGAAATTCTTTGAACTTTTCAAATGTTTCAGACTTGTGTTTCATCAAGTAGATATACCCATATCTGCTCAAATCATCTTTGGGAAGGTCAGAAAATAACGATACTTGCCACGAGCATCAACACTCATTGGATCGCATACATCGGTATGTATTATTCCCAATAAGTCAGTAGCTTGTTCCATTGTTCCGGAGAACGGAGTTTTAGTCATCTTGCCCAAAAGGCACGGTTCGCAAGCATCAAATGATTCATAATCAAGTGATTCCAAAAATCCATCAGCATGGAGTTTCTTCATGCGCTTTACACCAATATGACCTAAACGGCAGTGCCACAAATAAGTTGCACTATCATTATTAACTTTGCATCTTTTGGTTTCAATATTATGAATATGTGTATCATACGATCGAGATCCAACGAACCATTTTCATTGGGTGTGTAACCATATAAGGTTTTATTCATGTAAACAGAACAACAATTTATTCTCTTACTTAAATGAATAACCGTATTGCAATAAACATGATCAAATCATATTCATGCTCAACGCAAACACCAAATAACATTTATTTAGGTTTAACACTAATCCGAAAATATAGGGAGTGTGCGATGATGATCATATCAATCTTGGAACTACTTCCAACACTCATCTTCACTTCCCTTCAACTAGTCTCTGTTTATTCAGAACTCCTGTTTCGAGTTACTAATCTTAGTAACCGAACAAGTATCAAATACTCAGGGGATACTATAAACACTAGTAAGGCACACATCAATAACCTGTATATCAAATATACTCATGTTCACTTTGCCATCCTACTTATCCACCAAATATTTAGGGCATTTCTGCTTCCAGTGACCATTTCCTTTGCAGTGTAAACACTCAGTTTCAGGCTATGGTCCAGCTTTGGGCTTCTTCGCAAGAGTGACAACTTACTTGTCTTTCTACTTGAAGTTCCCTTTCTTTCCCTTTGCCCTTTTCTTGAAACTAGTGGTCTTGTCAATCATCAACACTTGATGCTCTTTCTTGATTTCTACCTTCGTCGATTTTCAACATCACGAAGAGCTCGGGAATCTTTGTCGTCATCCCTTGCATACTATAGTTCATCACGAAGTTCTAGTAACTTAGTGATGGTGACTAGAGAATTCTGTCAATCGCTATCTTATCCGGAAGATTAACTCCCACTTGATTCAAGCGATTGAAGTACCTGACAATCTGAGCACATGCTCACTAGTTGAGCGATTCTCCTCCATCTTTTAGCTATAGAACTTGTTGGAGACTTCATATCTCTCAACTCGGGTATTTGCTTGAAATATTAACTTCAACTCCTGGAACATCTCATATGGTCCATGACGTTCAAAACGTCTTTGAAGTCCCGATTCTAAGCCGTTAAGCATGGTGCACTAAACTATCAAGTAGTCATCATATTGAGCTAGCCAAACGTTCATAACGTATGCATCTGCTCCTGCAATAGGTCTGTCACCTAGCGGTGCATTAAGGACATAATTCTTCTGTGCAGCAATGAGGATAAACCTCAGATCACGGATCCAATCCGCATCATTGCTACTAACATTTTTCAATACAATTTTCTCTAGGAACACATATAAAAACTTAGGGAAGCAACAACGCGAGCTTATTGATCTACAACATAATTTGCAAAATACTACCAGGACTAAGTTCATGATAAATTAAAGTTCAATTAATCATATTACTTAAGAACTCCCACTTAGATAGACATCTCTCTAGTCATCTAAGTGATTACGTGATCCAAATCAACTAAACCATGTCCGATCATCACGTGAGATGGAGTAGTTTCAATGGTGAACATCACTATGTTGATCATATCTACTATATGATTCACGTTCGACCTTTCGGTCTCCGTGTTCCGAGGCCATATCTGTTATATGCTAGGCTCGTCAAGTTTAACCTGAGTATTCCGCGTGTGCAACTGTTTTGCACCCGTTGTATTTGAACGTAGAGCCTATCACACCCGATCATCACGTGGTGTCTCAGCACGAAGAACTTTCGCAACGGTGCATACTCAGGGAGAACACTTCTTGATAATTTTGGTGAGAGATCATCTTATAATGCTACCGTCAATCAAAGCAAGATAAGATGCATAAAGGATAAACATCACATGCAATCAATATAAGTGATATGATATGGTCATCATCATCTTGTGCTTGTGATCTCCATCGCCGAAGCAACGTCATGATCACCATCGTCACCGGCGCGACACCTTGATCTCCATCGTAGCATCGTTGTCGTCTCGCCAACTATTGCTTCTACGACTATCGCTACTCCTTAGTGATAAAGTAAAGCAATTACATGGCGTTTGCATTTCATACAATAAAGCGACAACCATATGGCTCCTGCCAGTTGCCGATAACTCGGTTACAAAACATGATCATCTCATACAATAAAATATAGCATCACGTCTTGACCATATCACATCACAACATGCCCTGCAAAAACAAGTTAGACGTCCTCTACTTTGTTGTTGCAAGTTTTACGTGGCTGCTACGGGCTGAGCAAGAACCGTTCTTACCTCGCATCAAAACCACAACGATATTTCGTCAAATAGACTCCGTTTAACCTTCTCAAGGACCGGGCGTATGCACTCGATTCAACTAAAGTGAGAGAGACAGACACCGCCGTCACCTTTAAGCAACGAGTGCTCGGGCGGTGAAACCAGTCTCGCGTAAGCGTCTGCGTAATGTCGGTCCGGGCCGCTTCATCTCACAATACCGCTGAACCAAAGTATGACATGCTGGTAGGCAGTATGACTTGTATCGCCCACAACTCACTTGTGTTCTACTCGTGCATAAGACATCAACGCATAAAACCAGGCTCGGATGCCATCATTGGGGAACGAGTAATTTCAAAAATTTCCTACGATCACGCAAGACCATGGTGATGGCATAGCAACGAGAGGGGAGAGTGTCCGTCCACGTACCCTCGTAGACCGAAAGCGGAAGCGTTATAACAACGCGGTTGATGTAGTCGTACGTCTTCACGATCCGACCGATCCAAGCACCGAACGTACGGCACCTCCGAGTTCTGCACACGTTCAGCTCGATGACAATCCCCGGACTCCGATCCAGCAAAGTGTCGGGGATGAGTTCCGTCAGCACGACGGCGTGGTGACGATGTTGATGCTCCACCGACGCAGGGCTTCACCTAAGCTCCACGACGATATGACTTCTCCGGCGCAGGGCTTCGCTAAGCTCATGACGATATGACCAAGTGGAATATGGTGGAAGGGGCACCGACACGGCTAAGGAAAGATCCGTAGATCAACTTGTGTATCATGGGGTGCCCCCCTGCCCCCGTATATAAAGGAGGGAGGGAGGAGGAGGCCGGCCCTAGGAGGAGGGCGCGCCAAGGGGAGTCCTACTCCCACCGGGAGTAGGACTCCTTCTTCTAGTCCAACTAGGAGAAGGGGGGAAAGGGGGGAAGTGGAGAAGGAAGGGAGAGGTGGGCTGCGCCCCAAACCCCTTGTCCAATTCGGACTGGGCTTGGGAGGGGCGCACGCCACCTCCTGGCTCCTTCCCACTAAGGCCCATTAAGGCCCAATACTCTTCCCCGTATTCCCGTAACTCCCGGTACTCCGAAAAATACCCGAATCACTCGGAACCTTTCCGAACTCCGAATATAGTCGTCCAATATATCGATCTTTACGTCTCGACCATTTCGAGACTCCTCGTCATGTCCCGATCTCATCCGGGACTCCGAACTCCTTCGGTACATCAAAACTCATAAACTCATAATATAACTGTCATCGAAACCTTAAGCGTGCGGACCCTACGGGTTCGAGAACTATGTAGACATGACCTAGAACTATTCTTGGTCAATAACCAATAGCGGAACCTGGATGCCCATATTGGTTCCTACATATTCTACGAAGATCTTTATCGGTCAAACCGCATAACAACATACTTTGTTCCCTTTGTCATCGGTATGTTACTTGCCCGAGATTCGATCGTCGGTATCCAATACCTAGTTCAATCTCGTTACCGGCAAGTCTCTTTACTCGTTCCATAATACATCATCTCGTAACTAACTCATTAGTTACAATGCTTGCAAGGCTTAGGTGATGAGTATTACCGAGAAGGCCCAGAGATACCTCTCCGACAATCGGAGTGACAAAACCTAATCTCGAAATACGCCAACCCAACATGTACCTTTGGAGACACCTGTAGTACTCCTTTATAATCACCCAGATTCGTTGTGACGTTTGGTAGCACCAAAGTGTTCCTCCGTAAACGGAGTTGCATAATCTCATAGTTACAGGAACATGTATAAGTCATGAAGAAAGCAATAGCAACATACTAAACGATCATGTGCTAGGCTAACGGAATGGGTCATGTCAATCACATCATTCTCCTAATGATGTGATCCCGTTAATCAAATGACAACTCATGTCTATGGCTAGGAAACTTAACCATCTTTGATTCAACGAGCTAGTCAATAGAGGCATACTAGTGACACTATGTTTGTCTATGTATTCACACATGTATTATGTTTCCGGTTAATACAATTCTAGCATGAATAATAAACATTTATCATGAAATAAGGAAATAAATAATAACTTTATTATTGCCTCTAGGGCATATTTCCTTCAGTGAGATGGAGTAGTTTTCAATGGAGAACATCACTATGTTGATCATATCTACTATATGATTCACGCTCGACCTTTCGGTCTCCATGCTCCGAGGCCATATCTGCATATGCTAGGCTCGTCAAGTTTAACCTGAGTATTCTGCGTGTGCAAAACTGGCTTGCACCCGTTGTAGATGGACGTAGAGCTTATCACACCCGATCATCACGTGGTGTCTGGGCACTATGAACTTTTGGCAACGGTGCATACTCAGGGAGAACACTTCTTGATAATTTTTAGTGAGAGATCATCTTAAAATGCTACCGTCAATCAAAGCAAGATAAGATGCATAAAGGATAAACATCACATGCAATCAATATAAGTGATATGATATGGCCATCATCATCTTGTGTTTGTGATCTCCATCTCCGGCACCATCATGATCACCATCGTCACCGGTAGCGACACCTTGATCTCCATCGTAGCATCGTTGTCGTCTCGCCAACTATTGCTTCTCGACTATCGCTACCGCTTAGTGATAAAGTAAAGCAATTACATAGCGTTGCATTTCATACAATAAAGCGACAACCATATGGCTCCTGCCATTGCCGATAACTTCGGTTACAAAACATGATCATCTCATACAATAAAATATAGCATCACGTCTTAACCATATCATATCACAACATGCCCTGCAAAAACAAGTTAGACGTCCTCTACTTTGTTGTTGCAAGTTTTACGTGGCTGCTACGGGCTGAGCAAGAACCGTTCTTACCTACGCATCAAAACCACAACGATAGTTTGTCAAGTTGGTGCTGTTTTAACCTTCGCAAGGACCGGGCGTAGCCACACTCGGTTCAACTAAAGTGAGAGAGACAGACACCCGCCAGTCACCTTTAAGCAACGAGTGCTCGCAGCGGTGAAACCAGTCTCGCGTAAGCGTACGCGTAATGTCGGTCCGGGCCGCTTCATCTCACAATACCGCTAAAACCAAGTATGACATGCTGGTAAGCAGTATGACTTGTATCGCCAACAACTCACTTGTGTTCTACTCGTGCATATAACATCAACGCATAAAACCAGGCTCGGATGCCACTGTTGGGGAACGTAGTAATTTCAAAAAAATTCCTACACACACGCAAGATCATGGTGATGCATAGCAACGAGAGGGGAGAGTGTGTCCACGTACCCTCGTAGACCGAAAGCGGAAGCGTTATGACAACGTGGTTGATGTAGTCGTACGTCTTCACGGTCCGACCGATCCAAGTACCGAACGTACGGCACCTCCGTGTTCTGCACACGTTCAGCTCGATGACGATCCCCGGACTCCGATCCAGCAGGGTGTCGGGGATGAGTTCCGTCAAGATGACGGGCGTGGTGGCGATGATGATGCTCTACGGCGCAGGCTTTGCCTAAACTCCGCGACGATCGACCGAGGTGGAATATGGTGGAGGGGGCACCGCACACGGCTAAGGAACGATCCATAGATCAACTTGTGTGTTCTAGGGTGCCCCATGCCCCGTATATAAAAGGAGCAAGGGGTGCGGCCGGCCCTAGGAGGCGGCGGAGGAGTCCTACTCCCACCGGAGTAGGACTCCCCCTCCTAGTTGGATTAGGACTTGGGGAGGGAAAGAGGAAGGGGCGCCCCCTTCCTTGTCCTATTCGGACTAGGGGGGGGGCGCGCCCTGCCCTGGCCGGCCCTCCTCTTCTCCCTCATGGCCCACTAAGGCCCATTAACCCCCGGGAGGGTTCCGGTAACCCCGGTGTTCCTAAAAATCGATTTCACCCGAACTATTCAAGTCCAAACATAGGCTTCCAATATATCAATCTTTATGTCTCGACCATTTCGAGACTCCTCGTCATGTCCGTGATCACATCCGGGACTCCGAACAAACTTCGGTACATCAAAACTCATAAAACTATCATCGTAACGTTAAGCGTGCGGACCCTACGGGTTCGAGAACTATGTAGACATGACCTAGAACTATTCTTGGTCAATAACCTATAGTGGAACCTGGATGTTCATATTGGTTCCTACATTTTCTACGAAGATCTTTATCGGTCAAACCGCATAACAACATACGTTGTTCCTTTTGTCATCGGTATGTTACTTGCCCGAGATTCGATCGTCGGTATCCAATACCTAGTTTAATCTTGTTACTGGCAAGTCTCTTTACTCGTTCCGTAATACATCATTTCATAACTAACTCATTAGTTACAATGCTTGCAAGGCTTAGGTGATGAGTATTACCGAGAAGGCCCAGAGATACCTCTCCGACAATCGGAGTGACAAAACCTAATCTCGAATTATGCCAACTCAACATATACTTTTGTAGACACCTGTAGAGTACCTTTATAATCACCCAGTTACGTTGTGACGTTTGGTAGCACACAAATTGTTCCTCCGGTAAACGGGAGTTGCATAATCTCATAGTTGCAGGAACTTTGTATAAGTCATGAAGAAAGCAATAGCAACATACTAAGCGATCAAGTGCTAAGCTAACGGAATGGGTCAAGTCAATCACATCATTCTCCTAATGATGTGATCCCATTAATCAAATGACAACACAT
>JAHIAM010006274.1:0-30129 GCA_021605205.1 Aegilops longissima | reverse complement strand
ATATTTGTAAATAATAAGCCCGCTCAAAAGAGTCTCTCGAGCCTTCATGCGCACGGGTGGCCAATTAAGGATCGATATCCATAGTAAAATCACAAATTATGTGTAATGACTCAATGTATCCAAGTACTTTATGTCATTAATGCTCGGATCCACATTGTACAAAACTTTGTTGACCGAATTATCGAAGCTAACCTCCCGCCAAGAGTCGAGGAGTGTTTGTCCTACTTTATAAAGCCTTTATGAGGGCAAAGATTTACGACAAACAAGGCAATCTGGCCATACGGTTTTATAAACAAAGGTACGCGGAGAGATATGTTATATTATGCTTAATGTAAGAAATGTCTTCCAAAGAAAATAGTCTCGCTATCGGTTCCTTTCTTTTGGGTTGTCATGCTAAGCATGATCATGAAACCTCAGCCCAATGTAAGAGCAAAATATCGAGGATTTAGTTTGGGAGGCCAGCTAATAGCCCTCGGTAGTGTTCGGCCGACAATGAGGTCAAGCCGAAACACTTCGCCAATGTTATGAATGGCCCATCATTTAATATAGTCATCGGATCGCTGACCAGTTTACACCTATTGTGACACTGGCCGCTTTCTCCATCGAGGTGCTTGACCATGCGAGCTGGAAGCACAATCGCAGTGGTTCTCCTTTGCACACCTAAATAACAAAGCGGAACGTAGGAGGCAAGCTGGAGCCGTAACCCAACTATTGACCAAGACACAATTCAAACTGATGCATATATAGCAATATCCGAGAATGTTTTTTGCCAAATCTCTAAAGGAGTCCGCTGCAGCACCATGAGACTTGTGTTGAAAACACACAAATAGTTTAAAAGTGCCAAAAGCTTGAAAACCAAAAATGTCAAAAAACATGACGCCTGAACTAGATCAAGTGTTTGGTGCCAATCCGAAAATTGGACTTTAGAAAAAAAGGTGCTTCGTCAGGCTTTAACATGACACATCCTATCTCAAGACTTCTGCTGGTCAGCCCACGGCTTCAGCCTCCCATCCCAAGGCGGAGTACTTCTCATTAGGCCAGTTTAGAAAACTAAACTCTAGCGGTTTTGAGAGAGAATTAGGCTCCTGCTAGTGACCGCACACTCTGTCTAAAAAAGGAGTGATAAATAATAAAAACTCTGCAACGACTAAGAAGAAAACATTAGTATGAAACGGCTCAAATAAATATAAGAGCCCCCAAGTGACTTGGGTAAAAGTTGACTATATAATGTAAGGTGACATGTAGAATCCTTCTAGCCGGATTGTAGATCGCTTGTCGAGCGACCTTTTCGCTTCAACCTCTGGACCCAATAGTCCGGAGTGTGTCCGAATACCCTCGCGTTATAAAAACCGGCATGCATGGAGACCAAAGGGGTCATTAGTGCTTTATCGCATAAGTGCCCAACTAGTTATGTTATATTACATGGTTAGTAAGAAACAGCTTCCAAGGAGAATAGTTCCCGCTATGGGTTCCTTTCACTAGGAGGCATGCCCTAAAGTGCATGTCAAAACTGCTAAGAAAGCGTAAAATCATCGGGGCAGATGGATAAATAGTTAAAATCATCTTTTAGTTCACCACCGAATATTCCCTTAAGAACGCTTAGCTTTCGCTTCACCCACCGAGGTACACATCTGGCTGACCCGGCAAGTAATAATCGCAGAGGTGCTCCTTTACCACCTAGCCAACAATCGGGAACGAGGGTAAGCACAGAGCCAGCAACCCAGCTTGGACAAAACTTAAGTCATATCGATGCATATAATGGTGAATAAAAGGTACATGCGAAGTTTGATACATGTGTTGGGCATAAAGCTCCATGAATAAGCTTCGCTAAAGAAGCCCCCAGTATAATGAGCGTGGTAGCGCTACAAGTATATGCAAACAAAGTTTGACAAGGAAAATTTTACAAGCAACTTTATTTTCAAAAGGTATAATGCTTGGTCGAACCGAACACAAGTTAGAAATTTAAAACTTTGAGCATGAAGGCAACTTAGCTGGTTAATGTGTTCGGTATTGACGACGCTGTCCGAGCTTGATGCGGACAAGGTTCCATCCCCAAGCCGATCCCGAGGTGGCGGAGCAAAGAGCTCAAGGCCCAAGTGGTGACATAGCATCGTCAATGCAGGACGGCAGAGTGATGCCAAGTCCCCGCATGGGGTAATGAAGTGTTAACGGCCCCCGCCCAGCCGGGTGACGCTAAAGGATATAGTCCGCTGGATCATTTTCCGTGCACAAAAAATAGTGCAGATCGGAGATAATAGTAATAATGATAATTAAAAAATCATTGCATAATAAATAATTTATGCAAAGTGAGTAATGAAAGAAATATGGCATGGCGCCGAAGTCAATGTCGGCGCAGGGCATCGGGCGTGATGCGGTAAAGGCGCGGCTGCCTGAATTCACAGGTCGGTCCGAAGCCGGATGCGGGCGTCACCGACTATGTACGGAAACTGACCGAACCACCATGCGACTGTCGCACGCGCCACCATTTGATAGACCTGTGTACATATGATGGACAAACCAGAGTAATAATTCCTTGAGAAAATGAACCCAAACAAGCAAAAAAAAACTAGGATTAATAGCACCGCTTATGTGTTGTAGCAATCCGAAGGAAGGTGATTCCCAAAATTGGGACTCGATCCGCGCACCCATTGACTGGTCGGCTAGTGACGCCGAAGTGTATGTAGTAGGTTGATGAAGAGATGGCGAAGCCCCCGGTCCAGCCGAGATGTCGAGTAGGTCGGCATGATGGACACCAAGCATGAAGAAGCAATAGTGCGCCCCCGCCGATGCAGGTCGTGACGTGGTCGATGCCGGCTTGATGAAGCGACCGCGCGGCGATGCCTGTATGCCCGCCTCCGTAATCCGTGGGGCGGCGATGTTGGTGATGATTTATCCTTCGTGATGCCGACTCTTGTTCGGCTTGCCGAGATGATGATCCAAGAAGTTGAGCTCGCTCAACAAAGTGACGACATGTCTAGCGCAGGTCGGCAGCCGGGAGCAATATTGCCGGACTGGTTTGACACCAACATGATGTTGAAGATCATGTTCAAAAGATCTTAAAGTTAGTGGATGTGTTCGAAACAAAACACAATACCCCATACAAAACTTCCTTCAAAAGGATGTCCAAATCCTGCTCATAAAAAGACGAACTTGGGTCGGATCTGTTTCACGCAGAAAACAGATCCGAAAAGTGATGCACTAATCGGAAGGTTCCCGAGTTTGGACGGTCGGATCGAGCTGAACTTTTGAGGGTGGTAGATATAGGAATTCCGCAGCCGATCAATGGTTGGATCTTCCAAAGGAGGTCCGAGCTAGAAGCTGACACCACGCCTAAACTCGTCCGGATTCTCGTCCAGATTCAATGCGGCTCGATATCGGAGATTGCCAGAGATTCCTCCATCGGAACTCGACGAAATCTTCCAGGGTTGTTGTAGACACACCGCACATTCCACCAAAGCAATCGTTAAAACGACGCTTGAGGAGGCGGTGGCGGACACAAGACCGCTGTCCGTAAAAATAGTACGGTCGCCCGAGGGCAATGTTGACGCTTGAGCCCCGGCCCTGGATGATTCCTCCATGATATTGATAGAGATCGGAGTTGATGTTGATGAAGGCCCTCATCCCAACATGACGATCGGAGATAGGGCGCAGTCCTTGGTCGAACTAAGGTGACCAACGAGCTGGTGATGAAGATGCCAAGTCGCAGCTTGATCTCGCAGCGCCATCGACCTTTTGCGTAACACACGAGGAGCTCTCAATGAAAGCACCAATGTCGGTGTCAAACCGCGGATCTCGGTAGGGGGTCCCGAACTGTGCGCCTAGGCGGATGGTAACAGGAGACAAGGGACACGGTGTTTTACCCAGGTTCGGCCCTCTTGATGGAGGTAAAACCCTCACGCCCCGCTTGATTGATGATATGGGTAGTACAAGAGTGGATCTACCACGAGATCATAGAGGCTAAACCCTAGAAGCTAGCCTATGGTATGATTGTTGTTGTATTCTATCGACCAGCCTGGCCTCGGTTTATATAATGCACCGAGGCCCAGGATAACAAGAGTCCCAGCCAATACGCCGGTGGGGAGGAGTCCTGTCTTGATCGCCAAGTCTTGTGGAATCTTCCTTGTATGCGGCAATCGTCCGGACTGCCCATGAGTATACGGCCATGGGGATCCTCGGCCCAATCCAACTGATCGGGAGACGACGTGGTGAGTACCCCCTAGTCCCGGACACCGTCACTCATATTCATCAAGATCAATCAAGCAGGAAGTAGGGTATTACCTCCATAGAGAGGGCCCGAACTCGGGTAAACATCGTGTCCCCGCCTCCTCGTTACCATCGACCTTAGACGCACAGTTCGGGACCCCCTACCCGAGATCCGCCGGTTTTGACACCGACATTGGTGCTTTCATTGAGAGTTCCACTGTGCCGTCGATGACATGATCGATGACTCGCCTCGTCTTTAAATACAATATCACCGCCGGAGGAGAATTGGCCCCGTGCCAAACACTCCACCGGGCGGCTTTACCATGACCGCCCGTCACCGTCTAAGCCAACGATGACTTTCGCCATCGAAAATCCCTTCAGACGATCGCAAACACTCCAAGCAGATGGATCCGGCGGAGTTTTCATCTTTAAACGAGCTCCTTGATCTCATCGCCGCCCTGGGGATCACCGCATATTACGATCGGATCGGGCTTAAACCCGATAGAAGAGAAATCAAATCTCCACCGGTCACTCACCAGATAGCAGTAGTCGAGGAGCAAGACGACAACTCTTCCCCTATACTAAAGACGGACTATGTCCGGATCACCGACCCCACAGGGCCGGACACCCACCAGCAAAGGAGGTGACCGCCTTCCGAACATAGAATCGGATGGCGGCATAGGCAACCGTAAGATACCCGAGCTCGGACCGCCGAGCCCGAAATCTTTCAAACTCCGGATCATCGATCGGGTCAGGGTCCGAATTCAATTGCACCCACCCACCCAGACATAAGCGCTCTCATGAGCATACCACAGCAGTCTCAGGAAACAGTCCACCACTTCTGGGCCAGGTTCCTCCTTGTCAAGGATAAGGTTAAAGATTGCCGCAATGAGGACGCAATATTTGCGTTCTGCAACAATTGCACGAACGAAGGAATCCTCAACGCCATTAATCACCGCCGTATACTACACTTCGCTGACTTGGCAAATATCATACAGAAGTACATCGCAATGGAAAGCACTTGGAAGGACCAGACAACTTGTTGGGGGCCATCGGTCCCAACTCAACCGTTGGTCCAGGCGAAAAGGACACATTCTTGTGATACACCCAGTCTAATAGCCAAGAAACATAAATCCATTACGCGGCATGGAACCGTTCTGGATGGATGGCTTGATGGCCCATGCAAAATACACACAACACCGGACACCATACCAACCCACAACCTTAGAGCATGTTGGGTACTCCGGCAGGTAGCCAAGAGCGGCGAAGACATCCTTACCAAAAATGTCCCAGATCAAAACCCTCCAGAAGACGATGACCCCAGAGTATTGACGGTCTTCGAGACATTCGCTTCAAACAGTAAGTGCAAAAGGGCACTCCGTGACCTTGCCGAAGTCTGTCAAATCACCGCGATAAACCCTTGGAAAGACACGGCTATAACCTTTAATGCCGGGGACGAACCGAAATACAAGACAGTCCGAGCGCCAGCCGCATTAGTCCTCAGTCCCATCATGGACAGCTTTAGACTCACCAAGGTCCTCATGGATGGCGGTAGCGGACTAAACCTCATCTATGAGGATACACTCCACAAAATGGACATAGACAAGAGCCGCATCAAGCAAAGCAGCACGACTTTCCGAGGAATCATTCATAGTCGGGAGGCGCGGTGTGCGGGAAAAATTACACTTGACGTGGTATTCGGCACGCTGGAGAAATACCGGTCTGAAGAGATCACCTTCCAAGTGGCTCCTTTCAGCAGCGGATACCACGCCCTGCTAGGGCGGGACGCTTTTACACGCTTCCAAGCTATACCTCATTACGGGTACATGAAGCTCAAAATGCCCGGACCAAACGGCATAATCACTCTTGTTAGTGATCCGGACATAGCACTCCGCGCTGAAAACAAAACCGCATCCCTGGCCCTTGAGGCATTATCTGAAGCCCTCGCGGCCGAAGAACTAACCGCGCTGCGCCTACGGTGGATAAAGATGATGTGATCTTAGACAAACGACTCCAAATCCACCTCCTTCAAGCCGCGCATTTAAATAGTCAAATTCCAGGTCCACCCAACGGACCCCAAGAAGACAACATCTATTGGAGCACAACTAGACCCAACGGTCGACGCCACGCCACGGATTTCCTTTAAAATCGGATATATTCGCCTGGCACCCTTCCGATATGCCTGGAATCCCATGTAAACTGGCCGAGCATAGTCTCAATATATTAAAGGGATAGAAACCAGTCAAACAAGCACTGCGACGCTTTTCCGAACCCAAACGGCAAGCCATGGGAGAGTATTTAGCCAAGCTAATTGAGGCCGGATTCATTAGAGAAATAAAACATCCGGACTGGCTGACAAACTTGGTGATGGTAGCAAAGAAGGACAAATCCTGGTGCCTGTGCGTCGATTTCAAAGACCTCAACAAGGCTTGCACTAGAGATCTGATACGTCTCCGTCGTATCTACTTTTCCAAACACTTTTGCCCTTGTTTTGGACTCTAACTTGCATGATTTTAATGGAACTAACCTAGACTGACGCTGTTTTCAGCAGACTTTCCATGGTGTTATTTATGTGCAGAAACAAAAGCTCTCGGAATGACCTGAAACTCCACGGAACGCCTATTTGGAAATAATAAAAACTCCTTGCAAAAGATGAAGATCCGGGGGCCCACACCCTTGCCACGAGGGTGGAGGGCGCGCCCCCCTACCTCGTGGGCCCCCTGGAGCTCCTCCGACCTCAACTCCAACTCTATATAATTGCTTTCGGGAGAAAAATCAGAGAGAAGAATTCATCGCTTACTTACACGGAGCCGCCGCCAAGCCCTAAAACCTCTTGGGAGGGCTGATCTGAGTCTGCTCGAGGTTCAAGAGGGGATTCGCCGCCATCATCATCATCAACCATCCTCCATCACCACTTTCATGATTCTCACCGCCAGCGCGTGAGTAATTCCATCGTAGGCTTGCTGGACGGTGATGGGTTGGATGAGATCTATCATGTAATCGAAGTTAGTTTTGTTAGGTTTGATTCCTAGTATCCACTATGTTCGAGATTGATGTTGCTATGACTTTGCTATGCTTAATGCTTGTCACTAGGGCCCGAAAAGCCATGATTTCAGATCTGAACCTATTATGTTTTCATGAATATATGTGAGTTCCTGATCCTATCTTGCAATTCTATAGTCACCTACTATGTGTTATGATCCGGCAACCCCGAAGTGACAATAATCAGGACCACTCCCCGTGATGACCATAGTTTGAGGAGTTCATGTATTCACTATGTGCTAATGCTTTGTTCCAGTTCTCTATTAAAAGGAGGCCTTAATATCCCTTAGTTTCCATTAGGACCACGCTGCCACGGGAGGGTAGGACAAAAGATGCCATGCAAGTTCTTGTCCATAAGCACGTATGACTATATTCGGAATACATGCCTACACTATATTGATGAATTGGAGCTAGTTCTGTGTCACCCTATGTTATGAGTGTTACATGATGAACCACATCCGGCATAATTCTCCATCACCGATCCAATGCCTACGAGCTTTTCATATATTGTTCTTCGCTTATTTACTCTTCCGTTGCTGCTGTTACAATCACTACAAAACACCAAAAATATTACTTTTGCTACCGTTTCCTTTTGTTACCCTTACCACTACTATCATATAACTGTGCTACTAAATACCTTGCTGCAGATATTAAGTTCTCTAGGTGTGGTTGAATGGACAATTCAACTGCTAATACTTGAGAATATTCTTTGGCTCCCCTTGTGTTGAATCAATAAATTTGGGTTGAATACTCTACCTCGAAAACTGTATGCGATCCCCTATACTTGTGGGTTATCAAGATTCCTTCCTCTCCCCGATCGAGCAAATCATCGATGCTATTGCAGGACACGACTCACTGTGTTTCCTTGACGCATATTCTGGATACCATCAAATCAAAATGAAGGAGTCCGAAGCTGCAACAACATTCATTACCCCATAAGGGCCATTCTGCTTCAACACCATGCCCTTCAGGCTTAAGAATGCCAGCGCCACATACCAACGCATGATTCAAACATGCCTGGAGAAACAGATCGGCAAGACAGTTGAAGCTTATTTCAACGACGCCGTCATCAAAATCAGGCACGTCGAGACATTAATAGACGATTTACGTCTCACATTCGACAACCTCCGCGCATATGACATTAAACTCAATCCGAAAAGTGCTGGCGCCCCTCATTGGAAAACTGCTGGGCTTCATCGTTTCCAATAGAGGAATTGATGCAAATCCAGCCAAAATCCGAGCTTTGTCACAATTGGCTACGCCAACAGACCTTAAACAAGTCCAAAAACTTGCGGGTTGCGTGGCAGCTCTAAGCCGCTTTATCTCCAGATTGGGAGAAAAGGCACTGCCACTCTATCGCCTTCTACGGCGAACCGATCACTTCGAGTGGATGGATGCGGCGACAACCGGACTGGAAGAAATAAAAACCCTTCTGGCGAGCAACCCAATCCTGGCTGCGCCAGACGTCGGTGAACCGATGTTATTATACATATTGGCAACACATCAAGTGGTGAGTGCCGTGCTCGTCGTTGAACGAGAATAGGCCGGACACAAATTCCCGCTTCAGAAGCTAGTATACTACGTATCCACTGTCCTTACACCATGCAAATCCCGGTACCCCCATTATCAAAAGGTAGCATACGTGGTCTTCATGGCATCCCGAAAGCTCCGTCACTACTTCCAGGAGTGCTCGATTACGGTGGCTTCCGAAGTACCACTCAACGGCATAATAAACAACCGCGATGCCACGGGCCGGAATGCCAAATGGGCCATTGAGCTCCTTCCATTTGATATTACATACAAACCACATCGAGCTATCAAATCCCAAGTACTGGCTGACTTCATCGCCGAATGGACAGAGGCCGAACTCCCTAAAGAGTATGGCACATATTCCAATTGGGTTATGTACTTCGATGGCTCCAAAATGCTGGCAGGGCTAGAGAGCGGCGTCGCTTCAACGCCCCTCATCGAGACGCTGCTCAAGATGTACTCCAAATACTATACACAGACTCCAACAACGCAGCTGAATATGAAGCCTTATTGCACGGTCTCCGGATGGCTGTCTCCATGGGCATACAACGCCTGGAAGTGCGCGGGGACTCAAACCTTGCAATATCTCAAATAAATGGAGACTTCGATGCCAAATATCCTAAGATGGCAACTTATCGTAATGCCGTCATAAAATGTCGGCTCGGTTCGAGGGGCTCGAGTTCCATCATGTGGCTCGAGAGAGTAGCGCAGACGCTTTGCTCAGATACGCTTAAGCGACCCCGTCCCGCCTAATATCTTTCTGGAAAGGCTTTTCAAGCCATCCGTGGTGTGGCAGGGGGAAAACGGCAACACTAGTCCGGACCCGAACACAACCCCAGATTTCAAAAACACCGACATCATCGGAGGCTCAGCCACCAAATAACACCGCCACAAGATCTCATCATGGCAATAATTGCCCCGTGGACCGAACCCTACCTGGTCTACCTCAATAGGAAGGAGCTTCCTGAGGACCAGAATGAGGCCCGCCGTATTGTCCGGCGTTTGAAGGCCTACAAGGTTCACGACGGAGAACTCTATAAGAAAAGCGCTACCGGAGTCCTTCAAAGATGTATCTCCGAGGAGGAGGGGCGATGACTACTGGCTGAGATTCATGCCGGTCTCAGCGGGCACCACGCCGCAGCTCGGGCCCTTGTTAGCAAGGCCTTCTGTACAGGATTTTATTGGCCAACGGCCTGAGCGGATCCACAGGACCTTTTCCAACGCTATGCTGATGCCAACTTTGCCAACCAAAGCCATATGCCCCCCACCGCCCTACAAACAATCCCCATCACTTGGCCTTTTGCAGTCTGGGGACTGGATATGGTCGGACCCCTTAAAGGAGGAAGCCATAAGAAGAAATATTTGCTAGTCATGGTGGACAAATTCACCAAGTGGATAGAGGCTAAACTAGTCAAAACGCCGAGTCCGGCAAGAATAGACTTTATATCCGGCGTTGTACACTAATCAACATGTTGTTCCGCACAGCATCATCACCGATAACGACTCCAATTTTACAGCCGACGGAGTGAAAACCTGGTGCGCGCTAATCTGGGCATCAAGCTCGACACGCCTCAGATATCATCCACAAACAAACGGTCAGGTCGAAAGAGCCAATGGTCTTATTATGAGCGGCATTAAGCCCAGATCTGGCGCGTTTTTGAAAGAGTCGACAAGCACCGGGTTTGAGGAGCTCGACCAGACTGGGGCGCGGACCACGCCTAATCGCATTCACCGGATACACACCATTCTTCATGAGGTATGCGCAGAGGCAGACGCCTCGCGACATTATTTATGACTCACCTCAAGTGCGCATGTACGAAGAGAGAGAGAGGCCGAGCTCGATCGACAGGACAGCTTAGATGCCCTGGAGGAGGAGAGCGACGTTGCAAAAGCCCGTTCCGCATTTTATCAACAGCAGGCTCGCAGGTATCAAAGCAGAGAGGTGCGGGCCAAAACTTACAACGTCGGCGAACTCATTCTACGCCTGCCGGAGAAGAAAAAGGACAAACTCAAGCCCAAGTGGGAGGGCCCCTTCATCATCGATGAAGTTCTCACCAGAGGGGCATACCGCCTCGCGGATGCGCCGACAACCGATTAGAGTCAACCTCGAACGGGCTGCACTCCAAAGATTCTATGCCTAGCGGAAATCTTTGTTCGCTTCTTCCCCAACTTTTCCATTATTTTCTCTCTTTTCATTTTTATTTCTAGCCATAAAGCTTTCATGCGGTTAGATCAGACACCCCGACGACACGCCTTGAAGTATGTGCGCCTATTATACCGGGGCTTCTTGGACGCTTGCTATTGTTACCTTCGGAGCGTCAAACTCCTCACATATGCGTTTTTTCCCATATGTACCTTTTCTTCGCCATTATATGCATCGATATGGCTTAAGTTTTGTCCAAGCTGGATTGCTCGGTTTCGTGATTATGCCCTACGTTCCCGTTAGTTCGGCTAGGGCATAAAGGGAGCACCTCTGTGATTGTTACTGCCGGGTCATCCGGATGTGTACCTCAAACTGGGTGAAGTCGAAAGCTAGCATTCTTAAGGGAATATTTGGTCGGTGAACTAAAGATTTTTTTTGCATTCGTCCCATCCTGAACCCCCATAAGCTATACACATTGTGATTTCTTCATCACAGTTTGAACATGCACATTGATGCATGCATACCCAGGGAAAGGAACCCTTAAGGAACTATTCTCTCTGCAAGATGTTTCTTACACTCTTAATGTAATATAACATAACTAGCCGGATAATTGTCTGTTCAAGCAACTATGACCCCTACGCCTGGTTTCCATGCATACTCGGTCTACTCGGCCGTTCTGGTGTTCAGAAACACTCCGCACCTTCGGGTCGAGGGGTTGAAGCGAAAAGGTCCGCCATGACATCGTTTTTAGCTAGAGCTACATATGCAAAGGAAAGTACATAGTCACTTGGACTCAAAAACTTCCTCCTCTATGCCGTCCAGCAGGCTATCTAACTTACAATCCTGTTGGGAATATTCATGCTACTTTACTTGGTTATATACCAAACTAATCGAATTTCTTCCCATTTGACCCTAGCGGTCCGACCCGGCCATGTGATTCGGATCCAGCTTGGTATATCGTGTTTTACCATGGCCTGTGCTTCTCCCGCACCTCTCGGCAAGACGACATCTTCCATAGTCGGACACGCCAAGCCCCTTGAACAGCTCTACAAGCTTCTCCATACTCCCCGGAGGGGAGTCTGATGGCCATAAGGCCTTAGCTACACTCACATTGCTCGCCGAGCTTGCTCAGTAATCATGACAGCTCTTGCAGGAGATCACTTGATGATCTGACACCTCTCTTCGGGCGGCCCGCCCACATACCGCAATCATAGCTATATCAGCTACTTTTACCCCAAACTGCTATAAGTTAAATCCGCCACGCATCTAATATGCCGCCGCAGCTTTTTGTTCTCCTTCACGGCGACAGCTTAGCTGGCTCGCACATCTTTCAGCTTCTTCGCCTAATTTGGTATTTGAATCTTGAGTTTGTTTTTCTCCCGTTCGACTCAGTCAACACCCGCTCGCTCGCGACGTAGTAGTTTTTGCCTCTTTCTCTCCCGCTTGAGCGGTCTTCAACTTTCTTCCAGCTGACCTTGATGGTCCTATTATGAGATAAGCACTAGTATTAGCACAACCATCGATAATTGTTATTCCTCGATGGAGGGAACTTTACCGTAAGATGCCTTCTTGGACTCTTTCGCTCAGCGGTAGAAGCATTCAGTCAGGTCCGACATCGCCCAGCTTTGAGCTAGCAGTTGTTCCTCTCCATCGTAACCTGGTTATACATCGATCCTTAAATCACTTGTGCCAACCGCTTTAGTCTCGGGGATACTAGCATGTGCTTATCATTTTCGGACAAAATAAACCTTACTCGCACATCCGCCGATGTTGCTTTGTGGCTTTGCTAAGCCCATCTTGAGCAGCTCGATATATGCGCTGGCCGAGCTGAAGGCATCAAACGCCTCTTTTGAACAGCGGGCTCTCGTGAAATGGCCCTCAAGCACCAATGATTCATGGCACTTCCACTTCCGAGTTGGTGACGGACATATTTTTCGAGGCCCTCGGCCGAAAGACAGTCCGCCACACCTCAGATCGCCCCCGCCCTTCTACCGGGCTGGATCCTCGTTGCCGGGAGTATTATTGCCAGTGTCTTCGACACAGTCCGCGGACTCTTTCCCCGACATGTATGAAACATGAAGGTCACAGCTGGATGCGACTATTAAAAACATACACTACAAAAAAGACACATCCGTGACATTTTGGGCTGAACGAACTTTTTTCCCGTCATACTTATGACACTTCTATGACAATAATTATGACAAAACACGGTATTATCATAGATGTGGTGGGGTCCTACGGCGACAAAAATCATGATGTAAATGGGCTTTTCGGCTCCGGCGGGCCGGAGACGCTGCTGCATGGCATTCTTGGTCGCCCATGACGGAAAAACTGGTAGAAGCGTAGGGCGCTGAAAATATCGGGAGTCCCCGTAACGGTGGGTGGTCGGGGCCGAGCGATGCGCTGCTTTCTCAGATGTACGCTGCGCGGTGCGGCGCTGGGCTTTAATTGAACCCGAGCGAGGAGTTGGGCTCTAATCGAACCCGAGCGACAGACCGCAGAGTTACGCTGCATCGAACCCGAGCGATCGATTCGATGGTGTTAATCGAACCCGATCGAGCGATTCTTCGCTATCGCTAACTAATCGGGCCGATCGATGCTGCCTCCGATGAACAAAGTGAGCGTTGTCGGGGTTGATGAACAGCTTCCCGGGGATGGATGAACAGTCCCCATGGTGTTGCTCTCCGATGAACAGACCTCGACGACGAGCCGTTGGGGGGCTGGATGAACAGGACCCGTGGAGGGCAGGATGAACAGACCACCGTGGTGGAGGGCATGAATAAGAGACGGTGGAGGGCTGGATGAATAGTAGCCCGTGGAGGGGTGGTTGAACAGAGCCCGTGGAGAGGGCTGGTTTAATAGTAGCCGTGGAGTAGCGCGCGTTGAGGCTGGATGAACAAAAGCCCGTGGATGAACAAATGAGGTGGAGGCCGGAGGAGGTCGACGGTGGATGAATAGTAGCCAGCAGTGCTAGAGGGGGTCGACGGTGGAGATGAACAAGATCCCGTGGAGTCCTGCTTTGCGTAGGCCACACCTCCCGGCGAACAGACCCCTGCTTCACCGAAGCGCCCAAGACAAGTCCGCTTCTCCGCTTTTGCAGACGCCACACCCTCCCGATCAACAGACCCCTGCTTCGACCGTAGGAGGTCTGCTTCTCCATTTTGGCGGCACGCCACACCCTCTCGGCGAACAGGATCCTGCTTCAATGTGGCTGGTCGAACACAAGGCCGCTTCTCCATTCCGCGGTGACGCCAGCCTCGCTTCCATTGGTTGTTCCGCCCAAGCCGTTGGCTCGCACGCTCGTCTGCTCTCCCGATGAACACGACGCATTCCGTTGTTTCCACATGAACACGACGACGACACTGCTTTCTCCCTTCCAACCCAGCCATGTACACGAGCCCCGCCATATCAGACGCTACCGATACGCCTCCAACGTATTCTAATTTTTGATTGCTCCATGCTATATTATCTACTATTTTGGACCATATTGGGCTTTATTTTCCACTTTTATATTACTTTTGGGACTAACCTATTAACCGGAGGCCCAGCCTGCAATTGCTGTTTTTTGCCTATTTCAGAGTTTTGAAGAAACGGAATATCAAACGGAGTCCAAACGGAATAAACCTTCGGGAACGTGATTTTCTCACCGAATATGACCCAGGAGACTTGGACCCTACGCCAAGAAAGCTCGAGGTGGGCACGAGGTAGGGGCGACCCTCCCCCTCAGCGCCGCTTCACCCTCGTGGGCCCCATGAAGCTCCACCGACGATTTCTTCCTCCTATATATACCTATGTACCCCCAAACGATCGACACGGAGCCAAAACCTAATTCCACCGCCGCAACTTTCTCAGATCCACGAGATCCCATCTTGGGGCCTGTTCCTGAGTTCACCGAAGGGGAATCCACAACGGAGGGCTTCTACATCATCACCATAGCCCTCCGATGAAGTGTGAGTAGTTTACCTCAGACCTTCGGTCCATAGTTAGTAGCTAGATGGTTTCTTCTCTTTTGGATCTCAATACAATGTTCTCCCTCTCTGGAGATCTATTCGATGTAATATTATTTTTGGGTGTGTTTGTTGAGACCGATGAATTGTGGGTTTATGATCAAGATTATCTATGAACAATATTTGAATCTTCTCCTAATTCTTTTATGTATGATTGGTTATCTTTGCAAGTCTCCCGAATTATCAGTTTGGTTTGGCCTACTAGATTGGTTTTTCTTGCAATGGGAGAAGTGCTTAGCTTTGGGTTCAATCTTGTGTGTCCTTTCCCAAAGGATGAGGGGCAGCAAGGCACATATTGTATTGTTGCCATCGAGGATAACAAGATGGGGTTTTTATCATATTGCATGAATTTATCCCTCTACATCATGTCATCTTGCTTAAGGCTACTCTGCTTTTCTTGAACTTAATATTCTAGATGCATGCTGGATAGCGGTCGATGAGTGGAGTAATAGTAGTAGATGTAGCAGGAGTCGGTCTACTTGTCTCGATGTGATGCCTATATACATGATCATACCTAGATATTCTCATAACTATGCTCAATTCTGTCAATTGCTCAATAGTAATTGCTCATCCACCGTAAACTACTTATGCTCTTGAGAGAAGCCACTAGTGAAACCTATGGCCCTTGGTCTATCTTCATCATATTAATCTTCCCACGCTTTATTATTGCTTTGCTTTTTTCTTTTCTTTTATTTTACTTTGCATCTTTATAACAAAAATACCAAAAATATTATCTATCATCTCTATCGATCTCACTCGTAAGTGACCGTGAAGGGATTGACAACCCCTATTCGCTTGGTTGCGAGGAGTTATTTGCTTTGTGTAGGTACGAGGGACTTGCGCGTAGCCTCCTATCGGATTGATACCTTGGTTCTCAAAACTAAGGAAATACTTACGCTACTTTGCTGCATCATCCTTTCCTCTTCGGGAAATCCAACGCAATGCTCAAGAGGTAGCAAGAAGAATTTCGGCGCCGCTTCCGGGAGTCTACGCAAAGTCAACCTACCAAGTACCCATCACAATCCCTTATCTCCCAGATACATTATTTTCCATTTGCCTCTCGCTTTCCTCTCCCCACTTCACCCTTGCCGCTTTATTCGCTTCTTTTTCCGCCATCTTCTCGCTTGCCTTGATGTCTTAGTTGGCTCGCTTGCTCGCTTGGTTGAAATAATTAAGTATTTATTCCTAAACAGAGAAGCTAACATCTATGGATCCTCATCCGCTTGCCAATCTTTTTAAGAGATCCAATTATGATGAACCAATTCCTAGTGATTTGGATGCACTAGATTATCTATATAAGGTTTTGCCTGAAATCCGTAAATCTGAAAATTTTGATGAAGTGCTTTATGAAGTGATTCACGATAGATCTTTGAATAAAAAGCATGATTGCAATGATTTTATAATAAATTCTATTGATGTAAATTATGCTAATAATATGCAAAACCCTAAGCTTGGGGATGCTAGTTTTGCTATGTCCAATAGTCATGATTGGGAGATTCTTCTTATGATCTTGAAAATTTATTTAAGCCCCATGATGAATATAAGATTGATAATAGGGTTTGAAATAATATTGAAAGTGGGTTTGAAGAGTGTCAACTTTAGATCCCACATATTTGGATAACATTCAATCTTATGAAATTTTTGATAAAAGTGGGCTTGGAGAAATCATGACTTTAGTTAATGATAATCCCACTATTTTGGAAGAGTGTCAACTTCGCATGCATGTGGATCGATTGAGAATATGTTATGTGATAGCTATATTGTTGAATTTTCTTATGATTCTACATGTAATTATTATGAGAGAGGAAAATATGGTTATAGAAATTTTCATGTTACTAAACTACCTCTCGTTATGTTGAGATTGCTATTGTTCCTTTCCGCTTCCTTGCATATGCTAGTTTTTGCTTGCTACGATAATTTGTTTTCCTATAATATGCCTATGCATAGTAAGTATGTTAGACTTAATTATGTTTGTCACATGTTTTATGATGCTCTCTTTGTGCCTCAATTCTTGTCTTTCTTGTGAGCATCATTGAAATCTCAATGCCTAGCTAAAAACGCTTTAAAGAAAAGCTTTTGTTGGGAGACAACCCAATATTTTTCCTTGCTGCTTAGTAATAAATCTTAGATCTAGCCTCTGGTTAGATGTGTTTTTATGTTTTAATTAGTGTTTGTGCCAAGTTAAACCTATAGGATCTTCTTGGATGATAGTTATTTGATCTTGCTGTAATTTCCAGAAACTTTCTGTTCACGAAAACAATTTTAAAAATCACCAGAACGTGATAAAATACTGATTCCAGTTTCTGCTGATCAATAAACAAATTTCCTAGGTCTTCCTATTTTGGCTGAAGTTTTGGAGTTTCATAAGTTTATGTTAGTTACAGATTACTACAGACTGTTCTGTTTTTGACAGATTCTGTTTTTATGTGTTGTTTGCTTATTTTGATTAATCTATGGCTAGTAAAATAGTTTATAAACCATAGAGAAGTTGGAATACAGTAGGTTTAACACCAATATAAATAAAGAATGAGTTCATTACAGTACCTTGAAGTGGTCTTTTGTTTTCTTTCGCTAACGGAGCTCACGAGATTTCTGTTGAGTTTTGTGTTGTGAAGTTTTCAAGTTTTGGGTGAAATCTTTTGATGGATTATGGAACAAGGACTGGCAAGAGCCAAAGCTTGTGGATGCCCATGTCACCCCCAAGATAATATAAGGACACCAAAAGTCAAATCTTGGGGATGCCCTGAAGGCATCCCTCTTTCGCCTACTTCCATCGGTAACTTTACTTGAGCTATATTTTATTCACCACATGATATGTGTTTTGCTTGGAGCGCCTTGTATGATTTGAGTTTTTCTTTTAGTTTACCACAATCATCCTTGCTGTACACACCTTTTGAGAGAGCCATACATGAATTGGAATTTGTTAGAATACTCTATGTGCTTCACTTATATCTTTTGAGCTATATAGTTTTGCTCTAGTGCTTCACTTATATCTTTTAGAGCACGTGGTGGATTTGTTATATAGAAACTATTGATCTCTCATGCTTCACTTAGATTATTTTGAGAGTCTTGAATAGCATGGTAATTTTCTTTAAAAATCTATATATGCTTGGTATTCAAGATTTGTAAAACTTTCTTTTGAGTGTGTTGAATACTAAGAAAAGTTTGATGCTTGATAATTGTTTTGAGATATGAAGATGGTGATATTAGAGTCATGCTAGTTGAGTAGTTGTGAATTTGAGAAATACTTGTGTTAAAGTTTGTGATTCCCATAGCATGCACGTATGGTGAACCGTTATGTGATGAAGTCGGAGCATGATTTATTTATTGATTGTCTTCCTTATGAGTGGCGGTCGGGGACGAGCGATGGTCTTTTCCTACCAATCTATCCCCCTAGGAGCATGCGCGTAATACTTTGCTTTGGTAACTTATAGATTTTTGCAATAAGTATATGAGTTCTTTATGACAAATGTTGAGTCCATGGATTATACACACTTTTCTCGTCCTTCCACCATTGCTAGCCTCTCTAATACCGCACACTTTTCGCCGGTATCATACACCCACCATATACCTTCCTCAAAACAGCCACCATACCTACCTATCATGGCATTTCCATAGCCATTCCGAGATATATTGCCATGCAACTTTCCACCGCTCCGCTTATTATGACACGCCCATCATTGTCATATTGCTTAGCATGATCATGTAGTTGACATCGTATTTGTGGCAAAGCCACCGCTCATAATTGTTTCATACATGTCACTCTTGATTCATTGCATATCCGCACACTCACGGAGGCATTCATATAGAGTCATATTTTGTTCTAAGTATCGAGTTGTAATTGTTGAGTTGTAAGAAAATAAAAGTGTGATGATCATCATTTTAGAGCATTGTCCCAAGTGAGGAAAAGGATGATGGAGACTATGATTCCCCACAAGTCGGGATGAGACTCGACGAAAAAAAGAGGCCATAAAAAGAGAAAAGTCCCAAAAAATGAGAGAAAAAGAGAGAAGGGACAATGTTACTATCCTTTACCACACTTGTGCTTCAAAGTAGCACCATGATCTTCATGATAGAGAGTCTCTCATTTTGTCACTTTCATATACTAGTGGAAATTTTTCATTATAGAACTTGGCTTGTATATTCCAATGATGGGCTTCTCAAATGCCCTAGGTCTTCGTGGAGCAAGCGTGTTGGATGCACACCCACTTAGTTTCTTTTGTTGAGCTTTCATATACTTATATCTCTAGTGCATCCGCTGCATGGCAATCCCTACTCACCACATTGATATCTATTAATGGGCATCTCCATAGCTTGTTGATACGCCTAGTTGATGTGAGACTATCTTCTCTTTTTGTCTTCTCCACAACCACCATTCTATTCCACATATAGTGCTATATCCATGGCTCACGCCATGTATTGCATGAAGATTGAAAAAGTTTAGAAAATGTCAAAAGTATGAAACAATTGCTTGGCTTGTCATCGGGTTGTGCATGATTTAAATACTTTGTGTGATGAAGATAGAGCATAGCTGCACTATATGATTTTGTAGGATAACTTTCTTGGCCATGTTATTTTGAGAAGACATGATTGCTTTGTTAGTATGCTTGAAGTATTATTATTTTTATGTCAATATGAACTTTTGTCTTGAATCTTTCAGATCTGAATATTCATGCCACAATTAAGAAGAATTACATTGAAATTATGCCAAGTAGCACTCGCATCAAAAATTCTTTTTTTATCATTTACCTACTCGAGGACGAGCAGGAATTAAGCTTAGATGCCTCGATACGCCTCCAACGTATCTATAATTTTTGAATTATCCATGCTATATTATCTACTGTTTGGACCATATTGGGCTTTATTTTCCACTTTTATATTACTTTTGGGACTAACCTATTAACCGGAGGCCCAGCCTGCAATTGCTGTTTTTTGCCTATTTCAAGTTTCAAGAAATGGAATATCAAACGGAGTCCAAACGGAATAAAACCTTTGGGAACGTGATTTTCTCACCGAATATGACCTAGGAGACTTGGACCCTACGCCAAGAAAGTTCGAGTTGGCACGAGGTAGGGCGCGCCTCAGCGCAGCGCACCCTCGTGGGCCCCACGGCTCCACCAACGACTTCTTCCTCCTATATATACCTACGCACTTCAAACGATCGATACGGAGCCAAAACCTAATTCCACCACCAGAACTCTCAGATCCACGAGATCCCATCTTGGGGCCTGTTCCGGAGCTCCGCCAGAAGGGGAATCCACCATGGAGGGCTTCTACATTATCACCATAGCCCCTCCAATGAAGTGTGACTAGTTTACCTCAGACCTTCGGGTCCATAATTAGTAGCTAGATGGCTTGTTCTCTCTTTTTGGATCTCAATACAATGTTCTCCCCCTCTCTTGTGGAGATCTATTCGATGTAATCTTCTTTTTGCGGTGTGTTTGTTGAGACTGATGAATTGTGGGTTTATGATCAAGATTATCTATGAACAATATTTGAATCTTCTCTGAATTCTTTTATGTATGATTGGTTATCTTTGCAAGTCTCTTCAATTATCGCTTGGTTTGGCCTACTAGATCGGTTTTTCTTGCAATGGGAGAAGTGCTTAGCTTTGGGTTCAATCTTATGTGTCCTTTCCTCAAAGGACATTAGGGGCAGCAAGGCACACATTGTATTGTTGCCATCGAGGATAACAAGATGGGGTTTTATCATATTGCATGAATTTATCCTCTACATCATGTCATCTTGCTTAAGCATGCTACTCTGCTTTCTTGAACTTAATACTCTAGATGCATGCTGGATAGCGGTTGATGAGTGGAGTAATAGTAGTAGATGCAGCAGGAGTCGGTCTACTTGTCTCTTGACGTGATGCCTATATACATGATCATACCTAGATATTCTCATAACTATGCTCAATTCGCCAATTGCTCAACAAGAATTGCTCACCCACCGAAGTACTTATGCTCTTGAGAGAAGCCACTAGTGAAACCTATGGCCCCGGTCTATCTTCATCATATTAATCTTCCCACGCTTTATTATTTGCTTGTTTTTTATTTTGCTTTTATTTTACTTTGCATCTTTATAACAAAAATACCAAAAATATTATCTATCATCTCTATCGATCCCACTCGTAAGTGACCGTGAAGGGATTGACAACCTCTATTCACGTTGGTTGCAGGATTTATTTGCTTTGTGTAGGTATGAGGGACTCACAGTAGCCTCCTACTAGATTGATACCTTGGTTCTCAAAACTGGGGAAATACTTACGCTACTTTGCTGCATCATCCTTTCCTCTTCGTGGAAATCCAACACAGTGCTCAAGAGGTAGCACACAGCGAGAGGCTGCTCGAGACCTCACCAGATGTAATGCGACGCGGGTCAGATTTACTTTCTCTGCACCCTGGCCGCTGTAATGACGCGGTACATGCTACGCAGCGCTACTACTATTACATCGCATGCGCCGCTTACATCGACCAAGATATGTACGCATATGTTCGCGACCAGAATGACAATGCTACGACGCTCGACAAGGTGGATCCTCGACCGCCGTGCACTTCCTTGCTCGCAAGATGTAGCTGGTGGGTCCCAGCCGTGGGGCTAATCATTTTTGCCCGACGCACTTCTTTGCGTATAAGATGTAGCTGGTGGGTCCCAGCAGTTAGGGGAAACGTTTTTTCGTGAAATACGGTGGCCCGTCCGGTGGGTCCCCGCTGTCGTGGAGGAATAATTATTTTGCGCTGTAATAATGAGGCACTTCCTTGCTACGGCCAGGACCCAGCTGTCAGCCTCTCCACATACAAAGGCACGTCCGATGGAAGCCGCCTTGATCATGTTGACCACGCCATACCGAGAGCACCAGGGCGGTGGACGACGGCGAGGCCTAGGAAGGGACGACGCGGAGCCGGGAAGACACGGCAGGGATGCCCACGCCAGAGGAGTATGAGGGTTCACTGGTTCAAGCTGCGTGTGAGGCTGCCCACCGCAGAATAACAGGGGTGGGTTGAGTAGAGGGATGGCCTGGCCAGCGGTGGGAGTAGTAGGGGGCGGTGAGGCCTCCGCAGATCGCAGCCGCCACGGGAGGCAGGAGCACAAGGCACCACACCGGGCGCTGGTTTGGGCGGCCGAGCAAGAAGACAAGAGGTTGAAGAAGCACTACGGCCGCTGGATGGACATCGACGGTCACCGGAGCTAGAATCGCTCATATTGACTAAGTTTAAAAGCCCTCCGTCCCCGTCAACTTAGTAGGCCCATAAGTCAGCCTCCCACCGTGGTGGGTCCTAGTCAAGGGGGTATTCATTTTTGTGCGCAATAAGGAGGCACTTCCCTTGCGGCGAAGATATAGTTGGTGGGTCCAACCTGTCGGAGGGAACATTTTTTCGCGAATACGTAGGCCCTTCCGCGGGTCCCGATGATGTCGTGGAGGAATCATTATTTTGCGATAATAAGGAGGCATTTCTTGTGTGCGTCAGGACCCAGTTGTCAGCCTCTCCACGCATAGTCCCACTTCGATGGATGTCGCTTGTTGACTGTTGACCACGCCGCCTCGAGAGCACCAGACGGTGGACGACGGCGAGGCCTATGAAGGAACGAGACGGCGCCGGGAAGACACGACAGGGCTGCCCACGCTGTGGAGAGTACGAGGATTGACTGTTCGGCTGCCATCACCGAAAAATAATAGGAGGTGTGGGTGAGTAGAGGATAGACAGGCCAGGGATGCGAGTATATGATGGGCTCAGAGGCCTGCCCTGCATCACAACCGCCACGGAGGCGGAGCAAAGCGTTCCGACAAGGCTGGTTTGGGCGGCCAGGGTGAAGATCGTGAGACCTAAGAAGATGATTGTCGTTAGATTGACATCTAACGGTCTCGACGCGGTAGAGTCGATTGTTGACTAAGTTTCTTTTTGATAAACCTTTTGTACGCATGAGCTTAGTAGGCCCACAAGTCAGCCTCCAAATCTGTGGCGCATAAACGAGAGCCCATTTGCTATTTTTTAATAATTTGCAGCCCATTTGCTAATTCTAAGTAATTTATTACAACCCATTTTCTGCCCAGACCACGGTCAAAAAGTTCAACCTTATTTTACATATTTCGTGGATTCCAACTTTTGTAATCCCAAATGATAAACATTTTTTAAGAACTTATTGATTTGCCAAAAAATCATTTTGTTTTGTAAGCAACAAGACGTGGGACAATTGAGTTGGTTTAAGGAAAACCAAAGGTAAAAAAATCAGCGTTGGGAGGAAAACAACAACAAAAATAAGGATGTAAATATGAAAAGTGAATTTTATGTATTTTCAATATAATGATACGTGTATATGAAATAGTAAAACTATAGGTAGAGATTAGAAAACGGATGTAGGACATGCTTCAAGAGGAAAATAGAACTGGCTGTGTGTTTGATTCAAAAAAAAGTGCATGCGGATGTTGTAAGACAAAATATAACTAACGCCAAGGGCCAGAGGCCAAGAGATACCTGCTGATCTTTGTGCCCCGTTGTCGCCATGGGCTGGGCCTGTTAAAACAAACCAAGCCCGGCAGTCTACAGCCCGCTTGAAACTTGCTCGACCTAAAAAAACAATATACGTGCTCAATAAACGAGAATTCTGCAAGTATGCATCGATAACCGGGATGAAGCAGGAATATTGTTTTTTCATTGTGATAATAAGAGCATGCACTTGTTTCAAAAAATTGGAGAACTGGAATTGAATGGCAGGTGCTTATGCTACCCATCAAATAAAAATTAGGTGCCTCAAAATTGCTTCAAACAAATGATTCAGCTTTATATCCACGCCGCCCTCGGCATGATGGTTGGAAGCAAACGCCAAGTTCATACCAAAAGATCGTTAACAACAATACCAACTTATGGACGACAAGGTAGTATAAGTACCAATACCAAATTAACTTATAATCTTTTACTCCCGGCCCTAGTGTTCGCCTGTAGAAAATCTTCAGAGGACCAGCCCCCACTCCTTCTCTTGCTCCAGTCCCCGAGGTGGTACTCGTGCATCACCCAATGGTCCTCGCTGGTCAAGTTCTTGTTGGTGTGCAGCACTGTAACCTTTTTGTGCCCGCCTCCCGGCCGTTGTTGACCATCATCGGCAAGGTATTGCCGTGTTGTGCCACATCGCTGCATGCCGCGACTGATCGTATCTTGCGATGCATCAACGTGCCCTTTGAACGCCTCGAATTGCGCTGGAAGAAAGGCTTGCTTAGGCCACTCAAGGTGATACCTGCAGATTGTCAATACAGGTTTTAGTGTATGTAGTTGGCATTTTCATAACATCTTTGGCATGTTGCGCCTACTTGTTTCACTTTTTATTAATCACAAATTGTAATTGCTTCACCAGGTCTGCGCTTCTAAAAGAAAAATAGAGCTATAAACAAAGGAATATGTTTATGCAAGTAGATGGCCGATCGTGTCTTACTTGGAATTTTCTCAGATGGGTGAGGGAGTTCGACTAGGGGTGTCCGGATAGTCAACTATCATCATCGGCCGACTCCAAGACTATGAAGATACAAGATTGAAGACTTCGCCCCGTGTTCGGATGGGACTTTCCTTGGCGTGGAAGGCAAGCTTACGATACGGATATGTAGATCTCCTACCATTGTAACCGACTGTAACCCTAACCCTATCCAAAGATCTATATAAACCGAGGGTTTTAGTCCAGAGGATCTAACAACAATCATACCATAGGCTAGCTTCTAGGTTTAGCCTCTTTGATCTCGTGGTAGATCCACTCTTGTAACACACATCATCAATATTAATCAAGCATGACGAGGGTTTTACCTCCATCAAGAGGGCCCAACCTGGTAAAACATCGTGTCCCTTGTCTCCTGTTAACATCCGCTCGACGCACACCGGGACCCCACCCGAGATCTCGCCGGTTTTGACACCGACATTGGTGCTTTCATTGAGAGTTCCTCTGTCGCCACCGATAGGCCCTGATGGCTCTTCGATCATCAATAACGACGCAGTCCTGGGTGAGACCTTTCCCCGGACAGATCTTCGTGATTTGGTGGCTTTGCACGCGGGCCAATTCGCTGGCCATCCGGAGCAGATCGAAGCTACGCCGCCATCAGTCAGATTTGAAGTTTGAACTATACGGCCGATATCCGCGGAGACTTGATCTTCGATGGATTCGAGCCGCAGCTGCGTGCCGCGACCGCCTCGATGGGCATGATCTAGCTCAGCCGAACAAAGGCCTCGAGGCCGCATCAAAGATCCGCCCGACCCTTAATCCGAGCCGGATCCCCGACGAGGACGAGTGGTTGAAACCGCCGGGGCTACGATCTCTCGGTGATTGAGCTCAACTCTATCCCCGCCCTTGCGAAGACCTCGACCTGTGGTGCCGGACCTCTCCGACTCGAGCCCCTCGCTACCGCTAATCGAATCCGATTACGCCATTATGGAGTTCATCGCCAAGGACGCTTTTCAAAGACTCGCTTTTTGGCGACATCCTGAATTCACTAAAGTCTCTCTTTTATCCGGAGAGCCCTGGCCGGATTACGGTCAGAAGGTTGGGATACGGACGATTTAAGAAATTCAACGCCCACCCACCACCCACTTTGTAGCCACTCCGATTTATTTAACCGACATGCTCGACTTGACCAAGACATCGACGGTATGGACGATTTATGCCGGAGATTTACTCAAGACCCAGCACCTACAGGTAATCGGAAGGCCACCGCCATACTATATATACATGGTGGATATCCCAAAAGATGGGAACGGCGATGGAACAGAGGAGGATGACCTCCAAGAAACAGCCTAAGCGCCCGCTGCCGGGCGCCGCCTAAATCCCGCCACAAAGAAGAATGAAGATTCCACACCGGAGACAACAAGACACCGACAATGCCAAGACAATCCACTCCAAAGAAGATCTAGCGCAGAAGATGGAGACGCCACCCTCACGAGAGAGCGCAAAAGAAGAGGTAGAGGATTATATGCCTCCTCCCGAGACGGCAAGCTCGACAACGATGAATCTGCCGTGCCCGAGAATCCTGTCAACAAGAGCGCTTTAGACGCAGGCTTATGGCCACGTAACAACCTCAAGAAAAGCAAGAACAGCTTAGAGCTGATCAGATCTGCTAGCCGGCTGATGGACTCAAGTCTCGCGTCAAGAGCATGAGCTCAAACGCCTCCAAAGCTACCCTAAACGCAAGCTGCTCCCCGATTAGAGGAGGAGGCTTACGAACCCGCATCACCAGGAGACAATATGGCTGACCACCACCCCGTGGTCGCGACAGAGAGGCCTCTAGGCCCTTCACTAGAACCGCACTCGCAAGATCGCCAAAAGCACACGGCCAAAGGGGAACGCCCGACTCCTAGATATATTGAGGACAAGGCAAGACAATCAAGATCAATCTATGGATCGCGGGCGCCCACGGTACGCGGTGATTTACAACCGTCGCGCCGACACAAGAAGTCCGCCGGGCCGAACAAAATGCATAAAGCTCTTTTGAGTCTCCGCCGTGATATCGCCAAAGATGAGGCGCCAGACACCCACTCGCTTCACTGCACAAAGTAATGGATCATCAAATCCCCAAAGGGTTTAAACCGTCAATATTGAATCCTATGATGGCACAACAGCACCCCGCGGTTTGGATCAAGACTATCTCCTTCACATCCACATGGCCCGCGTGACGCATCTTCACGCCATCAAATCCCTCCCTCAAGCTTAAAGGACCAGCCCGACATTGGCTCAACAGCTTGCCAGCAGAGTTAATTGGGAGGTGGAGGACCCGAAGCCGCATTCCTCGATAACTCCAGTGGCACTTATGTGCTACCACCAGACGCCGACGACCTAGGCCACATAATTCAGCTGCCGCACGAATCGCCGACAATTCGACACGGTTCTAACCAAGAAAAACCAAATCGCCGATCGTCCGGATGCGGAGGCCCTCGCGCCTTCAAGCATAACATCCGACGAGTGGCTTGCCCGCACCTAGGACAGAAAAGCCGAAATCCATGGCAGCCCTCACATCACTCATGACCCGCTTCGCTGGTGAGGACAGCTGGCTAGCACGCAGCAACAACCTCAAAGAAAATTTCGGCAGTCCGGACTGCAAGGACCAAAATGGCAGGCGCGCCATAACAAAACAAACGCCGCACTAACGGCGATAATATTGAGGATACGGCAGTCAATGCCGGATTCAGAGGCTCTAAACCCGTCAGCGAAAAAGCCATTCAAAAGAATCTACTCCGGTCCGGCCCAATTTGGACCGAATATCGACTTGCAGCGATACACGGCACTTCAAAAGCCAGCTAACCACACCAACGGGACTGTTGGGTATTCGAAAGGCAGGCAAGTTAATTGCCGAAAACAATGACAAGGCTGCATAGCGATGACGAGGACGAGACCCAACCGTCAACAAGAAAGGATGAAGGGTTTCCACAAAAGCGGACGGTGAACATGATATACGCAACGCACATACCCAAAAGGGAGCGAAGCGCACTCATGGATGTCTAAGCGATGGAGCCAGCTGCCCCTAAAGTTCAATCCATGGTCCTCCCGCCCATCACTTTGGACCGGGACCACCCCACCAAGATTCGCCACGGCGGATTCGCCAGACCGGTCTTAGACCCAATTGTCGATGGATTTCACCTAACCAGAGTCCCGATGGACGGCGGCAGCAGCCCTAACCTGCTTTACCAGATACAAGGCGCAAATGGGCATAGACCCTCGTGGATTAAACCTACCAAAACGACCTTTAAAGGCGCCATACCGTGTAGAAGCCAATTGTACATGCTCAATTACACCGGAAGTGGTCTTCGGATCCCCGGATAACTTCCAAGCGAGGAGTTAATCTTCGACATAGTCCCATTCCGCAGCGGGCTATGATGCCTTGCTCGGACGTACCGCGTTTGCAAAGTTCAATGCGGTGCCGCACTATGCATACCTCAAGCTCAAGATGCCAGGTCCTCGAGGAGTCATCACGGTCAACGGAAACACCGAACGCTCTTCCGCACGGAGGAACATACGCGCTCTCGCGTATGCAATGCAGCCTCTTAAGGCATTCCAAGTCCGCCGCTGCGCCGGACACAGCTAAGCGCCGCTTGGAGTAACTTACAACAAGACCACCTGCACGCTCCGAGCACGCCAGAAAGGCGGCCCCAACCCCAGCCTCCCCGAAACGTCAGCAGATCCTTCGCAGACACCATTACGCCTCAAGATACCATGGGCATGGGGAGAGGGGCACCACCACGATAAACCCAGATCAAGGCTCAACCACACCAGGGCTCTCAAGTGTGTCGCTTATTTTTCTTTTCTTTTTACCTTTTACTTTTTATCCACAGGACTCGCTTGTCGAGGATCTCGTCCGGCAGCAGACACTGCCGAACTCACGATGCAACAGCCTGTGGAAGGATAAAGGCTACAACGAATAAACAGGTGGTCTCCATTACGAGCATTTTTATACACCAATATGCAGCCTACCCTGGTGGGGGACATGTTTAACAGTCCCATACCTTGCTTATCGTGACTATTTGTATCGCTCGCATTCGTAGCAGCACTTATTGAATAAAACAATGCAGCACCTTTTTGCTTATAATTGCATTTCTTTTTCATACATATGTTCATTCACGCATGTTGCATCCGACACTTTGGTACGGCTAATATACACCAGGGGCTTATGTTTCCCGTGATCATGGTGTGATGAGTCCTAACACTTTCACAAGTGCGGCACCCTCAACTTATAGCACTATATGCATCGGTTCAACCATGTCTTGGGTCAATAGTTGGGTTTGCCTCGCTCCCATGTTTTGGTACCTTATGTTCCGTTATATCGCTAAGGTAGCACTCGGGAGAACCACCGCGATTCCGCCTGCTCGGGTTAACGCCTGGAGAAAGCTAAACTGACCGGCATGATGAGGCGAGAGCCGGTCGCTGTTCGAGAGGTTTTTTAGTAGTCCTTAAAGACTTATGCCGCTTAGAGCGAGGAGCCGGATACTGTCCGCCAAGGCGTGATAGCGCCCAAATTCGCCTTCCAAGACTAGGCTTCACTAAATTTAAAATTATAGAATTCTATGGCTAAGTGAGAGTGTTCAAGCTTTATAAGTCCGGTTGCCTTGTTCGCCTGTGTTGAGCGCCCCTAGATGGACCCAAAATGGGAACAAGAGCGCCAAGTTTATCCCGAACACCCCAAAGATCGGTGGCATGGGGTGAAGCCGACGACTTGCCATCTCTCGATTTGATAAACGCCGCATGTAAGGTAATATTTTAAATTAACAAGCTGCTTAGCGCCAGATGAACTAAGTTTTCAGCGCATGTGATAACAAAATGCTAGTCTATTCAAATATTACATCTTTGAGCACTCACCGCAATAGTGCGGGCGCCTTCAAAGACACTCTTATAATACATCTCGGCGCGGCGATGCTCCTTGCCCTCCGGTGGCGGGTCCATCACGAGCTTTTGGGCATCCATCTTGCCCCAAAGGCACCTTTGCGCTGGTAAGGCCCGACGGCACCTCAATACAAGCGGAATGCTTGATGACTTCTACCCACGAGCACGCATCCATCACCGCCGCACCAGGCCAAGTAGCTCCCTGCATGGCCTCCTTCGCCACACCCAACTATGAGGCCCTTCATGGCATGTTCGCCTTTTAGGAGCTCGACCAGCTGCTTCAGCTGGTCGCTAAGGGCACTGATGTCCGGCCTCAAAGATATCGAGACCAGAAGACCTTCTCCGCCGAGCTCCCTCCTCGCCCCAGAATGCGGCAGATCGACACGCCGCGAGGAAGATCTGCGAACGCCCTCGAGAGCTCCGATTGGGTAAGCAACAGGTAATTAACACTCACATGCTTACTTTGCATGAAATATGCCTTACCCGCCGCTATTTTCTTCACCGCCCAATCTCCGGAGGGCCTTGTAGGCTTCTGCCTTAGCGGCTGGCACTCTCAAGAGTCTGCAAGCTCAGCACTCGAAGTTCGAGTCACGCCCAAGCTCTCATGTTTTTTCACGAGATCCTCGAGCTCTTGCTGTACCTCCGCCACCCGCCTCCTGCTTCTTCTCGCTGGCAGGCCTCTCAAGGTCAAGATTATGCTCGGTCGCTGCCACCGCCTCCTTCGTGGTCGCCACCTCGTTAGTGGCCCCTACAATACCCACGTTATCCTTGTTATTTTCTTGCAACCAAATCCTTTTCTGAAGGTACAATTTTCATAAGGTACTACTCACCTTCTTTTCCTCGAGCTGCTTGGCATGGCCG
>JAHIAM010006273.1:0-47484 GCA_021605205.1 Aegilops longissima | reverse complement strand
CAATATGAAAACAAAAGGCATGAGCATGATGTACAGGTAAAGCATTACAAAACATGAACACTGAGCTATCTCCAAAATCAATAGAACATGCTCAAACACACATGGAAAGATTGCAAATAATAACAGCTTCTGACTTTAGCGTAAATAACATCAAAGTTGCAATGTTTAGAGCTATGAAACAACATGTTACAGGATCTTAACATGGAAACCAAAGGAATGGCATGAATCTACTCAAAGCATATAACAAAAGTCCCTTATGACCATAAGCCAAAAAGGATCATAAGATATGATCGCACCCATGTAAACATGGCAAGTTATATTACGATTTAAACAAGGCAGAACAATAATAGTAGGCATGTTGGTGAGCTTGAACCACTCATCACAGAGCAATACATGGCATGGCAAGGCAACCAACAGTAATAAGACATGGCATAGAAGCTATACATGGCAAGAACAACATCATAGGATACATGGATCAACTACAACAACCTTGGCAAAATTGAATAACATGTAAACAATCTGCCAGAAACATTTTATAGCAAAAGTAGAGCTCGATTGACTCAAGCTATGGCACTCCATAATTGCAAACAAGGGCATGGATGGATAGATCATAACCATATGTTCAAAACATCCTTATGAAGTATCTCAAAATATGCATGGATCTCTCGAGTAGCATCAAGTTTACATGGCATAAAAAATATCAAGAAAAGTTGAAATCAGCAACATCATGAAGCCTAGTTTGCATGCTTGTGCTAGTCACCACATTGATCACAAAAATACACCCCTGTAAAGATGGCATGGCATATTACAAAACACATGTAGGACTCAAGTCCATAGGGTGCACACATCAATCATGGTAAAATAACAAAAGTGCAAGTTCATAAGAAATGAAACTAACATCACATAGCACTCTTCTAACAGCATTTCGGTATCAAGATGAGCTCAAATGAAAATGATGCAATGAGATGAAATGATCTACTCTTCGAGGCTAACAATTTTATATATTACACGCACAAACGGAGCTACGGATGCAGAGTTATGGCATGATGAAAATGCATGAAAATTATCAAAACTCGGGACTTGGCAGTTTTACCCTCTCGAAAAGTCAACGGACGGAGGTGAGGGATGAGGGATCCGGATCGACGAAGCGTAGTTTGATGGTTCGGCGGTGGATTCATCCCACCCCGGATCCGGCGACGAGGCGGCGGCATGGCGGCGGCAGAGGAGGGAGGAGGCGGCCGCGAGGAAGAGGGAGCCGCCGAGCGCTGGGCGCCGGAGGGGCGGCGTTTCGTCCCGGGCTGGACGGGCGGCGACGGGTGAGGCGGACCGGCGGATGAGGGACGCGTCGGGCGCGGTCTGGCAGGCGGCGGCGCATGGCGCGCCGGCGAGGCGATGGGCGGCGCGGCGGGCGGGCCCGCGAGGCGCGTGGAGGCGGCGGGAGCCAGCGCGGCTGCGCGGTGCCTCGGGGCCGGCACGGCTCGCGGCCGGGCGGCGCAGGTGGCGGGTGCCACGGTCGGTCTCTGGTTTGCCGGGCGGCGGCGACAGCAGGGGCGGATACGTCTGCGGCGCGGATCTTTGTCCTGGGCGCGAGGTAGGGGAAGGCTAGGGTTCATCTCGCGATTTTTCGGGGAGGCACCTATAAATAGGTAGTGGAGCTAGGATAGTCAAAATGAGGTGCGGTTTGCCACGCGATCGTGATCGAACGATCCGAGAGCATGGAGGGAGTTTGCTGGGTTTTGGGCCACTTTGAAGGGTGTTGGGCTGCAAGGAGAAGGAGGCTTTTACGTTACATCTTGCTAACTATTGAGTACCAAACGACCTCCAAATGATCCGAAACTTGAAAAGCGGTTCACTGTGCTATACCAAGGCCGCTTGACAAACCTCGATCCATTCCGAGACCGCTTAACACCCGCATACCTAAAAGAGGTAAAAGGGGCGCCGGAGACATAGGAGTGCCGGATTGCAAAACGGACAACGGGAAAATGCTCGGATGCATGAGACTTAACACTTATGCAAAATGAAATGCACATGATGACATGATATGAAATGCGATGATGACATGGCAAGGTGCAACACGCAAGCAAATGACATGGCAACGACACAATAACTCGACGGACACCGGGCGATCGAATCCGAGGCGTTATAGGGGATCTTCTCCGAGGAGGTCATGAGCTCCGAGGAGAAGTGACCAAGTGGATGAGCAAGGCTCTCACACAAAATATGAGCTAATCCATTGCTAACCCTAAATAGGAGGAGGGGGGAGTATATAGTGCTAGCCCACCTAAGGGGTAAGTGAGGGCGAAGGGATACATGGGCTCGCCCAATACATCAGGCGCAGACATGCCGGAAGTTCGGGGCCGGAAGTTCCGCAGGTTCCGCCGGGTTCCGCCAACTGCAGAGTTGGCATGCTCGGGCTGGTGTGGACTCCGGGCCGGAGGTTCCGGCAGGCCGAAGGTCCGGGGCCGGAAGTTCCGGCAGGCCAAGGTCCGGCTTCTAAGCTTGTTCTCGGTTCTTCTTCCTTTCCTCTTCCATGCTTGGCCTTGGTCCTGGATCCTCCATGGTCGCTCTGTTGTACCGAGTGTATGCAAGGTCCATGCATGAGGTAGTAGCCATGTCTCACATGAGGAAAGTGACGGTTCAAGAGGAGTCAGCCACCTTGTGCCCTATGGCGATGGTCGAGGTCTCGCCATATGTCCTCTTGGGGCTTGGAGAGTAGCCTGAGTGTACATGGGGATGAACGGGATGCCCGCATCGAGTTGAGCTAGTAGGGCAAGAGCTCGGGTCCAAAGTAGTAGAAGTAGAACAAAACATTTTTGAGTGTAAGTTTCTTGCTCAAGCCTCGCTCGCTAGAATCGCCAAGCTTGAAAGGAAAAGTGAAGGAAAACATAGGAATTGGAAAGTTTCCTATGGTACTACTATTCATGCATTTGGTTCAAAGGAATGGAGCAAAGGAAAACTGAGGATTTGTTCCTTTAGTGTCTCCTTGAAAGAAAAACCGAGGAATTTTAATATCCACTTGTCCTCCTTTTCAAATTCCTATTCATGTAGCACAAGACTGAGAGATAGTAGCATAATAGCGCCATACATTTTCTTGTGGTTTGACTTAATCTCACCCTTCTTCTTTGCATCCTGTGATCTTCCAATTCTGTGAACCAAACACCCAAATTGGCGTAAACTGTGTTTTAAATTTCTATTTTGCACCTGCATTCCTATCCTATTACGTGTATTTCCTATCCTCGCTTGTTAGAATCCTCCAATTCAAACGAGCCCTTATGAATTCATTTTTTACGATAGTTGTCAAAGAAAACCTTGTGTGGTTTGTCCCGCCTTACTTCACCGCTGCTCACCCCAGCTCAAATGCCCGATGATGTAAGGGTCCAAAGACAGATGGATCCGCCTCCATCGCTCTTTCGCCGCCCGATCTTCTTCTCCTCTGCGGCAGCCATGATAATCAGATTACCATCATCAACCGAAAGCAGATGACCTCGAGGACAACACGGGTCCGCAAGAGAGGTCTCACTCTTTTGTTTCGCCACGTTATGCATCGCTAATATTACATACTACTTTATCGCCCCGTTTCACCGATTAGACTCGAGTCAGCTCCAAACTAATGGTCAAACCTGAATTTTAAATGGTTTTGGGGTACATATAAGGGCCACAATCAATAGTATCTCGCTGTTCGGGAACGGGGTACCCAGACTTGCTCGCTCGGCGTGGTTTCAAGGAGTGGCCCAAGACGCCCATCTTCATCAACACAGCTCAAGACTCGCGAGGGGCTGGAATGCGGGCGGATGATAGAAAGCTTCCTCGTGCACGACTGCCAGCTGGCTCGCGAGGAGGCGGAGATCAAGGTAGGGTACCTCACGAGGTACCCGTGACACAAGCCATGACGACCAAAGGCAGGGCGCCAGGGCGCCGCCTACGGAGAGTCCTTTTTCCTCTTTGGTGCAAAGGGAGCAAGCGCAGTAAGAGTATCAAGCAAAGGCAACCATTTCGATGCAACAAGACCAAGACCAGCAGAACGGCAGAAGGAGGTCATCGGAGCCCAAGCCAGGCCACCATCGAGTCTTTGGCAAGCGAGGACCGACTTTAGTCAGATAAGTGTACTAGATGTTCCTTCAAATGGCTAATTGTTGGCGCCTTCCCGCTCAATATTTGGGAAGAGGCATAGGGCCTCCTCTATAAATAGAGCTAGCCACCACAGAGTAGGTGCATCTGGATGATACCATCGATAGAGCCCTAGCGAAGAGAGAGAGAGAGAGGCGATCGAACTCACCCAAGCAGTTCATCGCACTAGCTCAAGAACAGCCTCGCGAGGCTGTTCTTCCTTTGTATTGTTCATCATCAGCCCTCGAGGCAATCCACCACACCACAAACTAGAGTAGGGTTTACACCACAATGGTGGCCCGAACTAGTATAAACCTCGTGGTCCCTTGTGTTGTTCTTGGTGTAGTTTAGATCATTGCAGGCGATTTGAGACATAGGTAGGTTGGAGGTGAAATCTCCACGCACCCCTGAGTTCGAACCTAGAGGGTCTCATGGAACCCGAATCCAAATTTGGCGCTGTAGGGGTGCACTGAATCCGCTTCTCCGCCTTTGCGCCATTCACATCATCATCATCATGTCCAAGCACCCAACGGGCAATCTCGATCCTCGGCGCTCGCCTCCACATGGAGCCGCCGCCTGTATGCACTCAACCTTGTGCCTCAGCGCCGCGGTCCGCTAGGGTGCAGGGTCAGGGCGACGCTGTCCGCGACGCAGCTCATGCCGCTGCAAGGCGGTCGGCGTAGGGCCTCGAGCCATGTCATGCGCTAAGACGCCAGACACCCGGTGGGAGCAAGCGAACACAAGGGCTCGGTCACGTGGCCCGAGAGCTACCGAATGCGAGCCGAGGGCGGCCACGACGCGTTGCCTGGAGCAGGTGGCAGAGCTCCGGCCACAGACGGGGCTCACCCTTCGCACCAGCACGCCAGTCCAAGGCGACTGCATGGAGGCTCCAGACGCGTACAAGCGCAGCCCGAGCGGATTTCAAGGCCACCCTAACGCCTAACCAGGCCGCAAGACTGGCTAACATCGGCGCCGCCCGCCACCGCCAACGGGAGGACTCAGCATAACCCACGGCCTCAAGTGGACTGCCGCTACCACCCCTGTGTTGGCGCCTAAGGTGGCTCGTGGCACACGGGCACTACAGCGAGGCATTCGGGCGGCGCCCAAAGCGCACGCTGCACACATGATGGATCAACACTACAAAAAAAGACATCCGTGACATTTTGGGCTGAACGTAAATTTTTCTCAGTATACATATGACACTTCTATGACGATAATTGTGACGAACTCGGTATCATCATAGATGTGGTGGGCCTTACTTATGACAAAAAATCATGACAGAAATGGGCTTTTCGTCCCTAGGCGGGCCGGAGACGCAGCTGCATGACATTCTTTGGGCCGCCCATGACGGAAAAACCGTGGTAGAAGCGAGGGGAGGAAACTTCGGGAGTTGCGTACGTGGGTGGTCGGGGCGGAGCGATGCGCTTTTCAGACGTACGCACGTAAAGTGCGAGGCGCTATTCTAATCAACCCGAAGCGACAGACCGCAGTTACGCCTATCAACCCGAAGCGATCGATCGATGGTCGTTAATCAACCCGATGGAGCGATTCTTCGCCATCGATGCTAATCAAGCCGATCGATGCGCCTGGGATGAACAAGTGAGTGTTGCGAGGGGGGGGGTTGATGAACAAGGAGCGGTGGCGTTGTCTCTGGATGAACAGGAACCTGGGTGGAGGGTCGGATGAATAGAGACGGTGGAGGGGTGGCCGTGGAGGGGTGGTTGAACATGACCCCTGGTGTGGAGGGTTGGATGAACAAGAGACGTGGAGGGGTGCCCTGTGGAGGGGTGGTTGTACAAGAGTCGGTGGAGAGAAGCGGTGGAGGTTGGATGAACAGAGCCCGTGGAGGCTGGAGGAGGTCGACGGAGCCCGTGGAGGCCGGAGGAGGTCGACGGTGGAGATGAACAGATCCGTGGAGTCCTGCTTACAGCACGCACACCTCCCTGCTTGATCAGAAGGCCCAACACAAGTCCATTTCCGCTCATGCACGCCACACCCTCCCGATCAACAGACTTCTGCACCGTAGGGAGGTCTCTGCTTCTCCGCTTATGGCACGCCACACCCTCCCGATCAACAGACCCCTGCTTCGACCGTAGGAGGCCCGTTCCTCCGCTTTTGTAGTATGCCAGCCCTCCCGATCAATAGGACCCTGCTTCAACGCAGGTGGTCGAACACAAGGCCGCTTTCTCCATTGTGCGGTACGCCAGACCCCGTTTCCATCGCCTGTTCCGGCCCAAGCCCTCCCGATGAACATGACCACGCATTCCGTTCCGACCCAACCGGCTATTCTATGAACACGATAACGACGCTGTTTCTCCGTTCCGACCTGCGGCATGTACGATGCGCCGAGTAGGCGTTCGAGACCCCGCCTCGATGTACGTAAGCGGTCAGATTTTCTTTCTTGCACCTCGCCGCAGCACGTGACAGTACATGCTACGCGGCGCCGCTTTACTACGCACACGCGGCGCTACTTACATCTAATTAAACGTGCCATTTCACATCGACCAAAGCATGTACGCATAATGCTCATCGACTGAATGACAACGCGACGCACGCTTCACCAGGTGGGTCCCGACCGCCGTGCACTTCTTGCGGCGACGCATGTAGCCGGTGGGTCCCAGCCAGCTAGGGGGCGAATCGCTTTTTTTCGGACGCACTTCCTTGCGTGCGAAATGTAATTGTGGGTCCCAGCAGCATGTTGGGAAACGTTTCGCAAATACTGGCCCGGTCCGTGGGTCCCCGCCACGTGGAGGAATAATTATTTTGCCGTAATAAGGAGGCACTTCTTGCCGCGGTCGCGGACTCTACCGCCGCTCTCCACACAAATCCATGTCCGATGGAATCGCTCGACGACCGCCGACCACGCCAGACCGAGAGCAATTGTGGTGGACGACGCGTGAGGCCTAGGAAGGGGACAACGGAGAGCCGGGAAGACGCGGCAAAGGAAGCCCGCCACGAGAGGAGTACGAGGGTTCACTGTTTCGCGGCATGTGAGGGTCAAGGCCGCCAAGCAGGCCCCACCAGCGGTGGAATAGTAGACGGTGATGCCTCCGTGGCAGTAACATCCGCCACTGGAGGCGGAGCATGCGGCACCACCGGGTGCTGCCTTTGGGCGGCTGGAGCAAGAAGACCAGAGGTTGAAGAAGCATCACGGCTGCTGGATGGACATCGACGGCCACCGGAGCTAGAATCGCTTATATTGACCAAGTTGATAAAGCCCTCCGTCCCTCGGCCAACTTAGTAGGCACACAGTCAGCCTCCCACCATAAGGTGGGTCCTACTAGCTGGGGGTATTCATTTTTTGTGCGTAATAAGGAGGTGATGGATTTCGGGTTCCTAGAGACCTTGAGGTTCGAACACGGGTGCACAAGGAGATCCATCCTCCACCACACGCACTCTGGTCAATCGCAGAACCTAAACTACTAAACGGAACAAATACAAGAGACACAAAATTTATACTAGTTCGGGCCACTGCCAGTGTGTAATAATTCACTCTAGTTTCAGGTGTGGTGGATTGCCTCTGGGCTGATGAGAGGAAGACAGGAAGAACAGCCTCATGAGGGTCGGTTCTTGGTGGGTGTGATGAACTGCTAGGTGGTGTTCCGCTGCCTATCTTGAGGATCGGGTCTCTATCTCTCTCTGGATTCCAAATGCCGAGATCTAGATGCCTCTTGTTTTCTCTCTCCGCCTCGAGTGTGGTTACTCCTATTTATAGGCAAAGGCCCCGGCCTCTTCCCAAATATTGAGCGGAAGGGCACCAACAATTGGCCATTTTGAAGGGGAAAATGTAAGTACACTTATCCTAACTAAAGTTGGTCCTTGCCTCGCCAAAGGCTCGTGATGACGCCCGCTTGGGCTCCACGATGATTCTCCATTGCTGGGGCTGGTCTTGGTCTTGTTGCACCAAACGGGATGCCTTTGCTTGATGCTTCGCCGCTTTTGTCCCTTTGCACCAAAGAGGAAAGGAGGATACCGCGCTGGCGGGCTTTTGTCGCTGGTGGTTTGGCGCTATGGGCACCTTGGCGAGGTACCCCACTGAACTCCGCTTCTCTGAGCTAGCCCGAGGCTGTTCTTGAGGAGCTTTTGCAGCTTCATAGGTTCTTGCTGAGCTTGATTCTGCTGAAAGATGGGCTGCCCTGGCCTCCTTTGAGCCACGCCACAGCCCTGTGCAGCAAGTCTGGGACCCCTGCTCCCTGAACGAAGACAGAGCTCCCCGGCCCACGGGCGCTGCCGGGCGTTCCGGGAACGGGGTCTCTGACTTGCTTGGCGGCCCAGGCGGGCTCAAAGGAGGCCCAGTGACAGCCCATCTTCATCAACGAAGCTCAAGACCTCGCGAGGGACCAGATTTCGCTGGCGGACGCACCAGTGAGCTTCCTCAGCACGACTCGCCGTCGGCTCATGAGGAGGCGTGAGAGTTCAAGGCATGGTACTCACGAGGTGCCCATGACGCAAAGCCATGACGCACCAAGGGCGCCACTGGCGGCCAAAGACGCTGCAGCATCCTCCTTTTCCTCTTTGGCAAAGGGAGCAAGCGCAGCATGAACATCAAGCAAAGGCATCCGCTTTCGCAGCAACAAGACCAAGACCAGCCCCAACGGCACGGGCTGATTTATGGAGTTCCTCCAGCCACGAGCTGGGCATCGAGGCTGCTAACGAGGATGAAAACGCTCATGGCGAATCGTTTCCCATGGCGCCAAGGATGGGCCCGCACTGGTCCCGAACTTGGCCCTGCACGCATCTTTTCTCGGCCGAGATGCGTACTCGCTTCATCGCCAACTTCCGTGGTACTCGCGACCGCCACCCGCCGTGAGCGACACGCGCCGAATCAAGCAGCAAATGGGAAACCCCGCAGTACATCCAGCGCTTCAACAACGCTACGCCAAGATCCCTGTGGTAACGCGAGGAGGCCATCATCTTCGCTTTCTCCGACGACGCGGCGCGACGCCAAGATGAAGGAGGAGCCGCGATGCATGAAGATCCGTGCACCTCCTCGAGCTGTTCAACTTGGCGACCGCGCCAGGCTGAGGAGGGCGCCTCCTCGAGCCGCCTCGACGGATCCCAAGAGAAGAAGTCCGGCCAAGGACGCGAAGCGCAGGGGCTGCCGTGTTTCGCGTCGGTCAACCGTACAACCAAGCGAGGAAGAGATCAGCCCGAGTCCTCCAAGGGCAGCCGGATCATGCGGTACCACGACCTCCACACCCACAACACCAATGAATGCCAAGAGCTCCGGCCGCAGCGCTGAAGGAAGGGTCGGCAGACGCCGGAAAGGCAGCTGACCGGGCTACGCCGAGGAGGAGGAAGGAATGCAGACGCTGGAAGATCATGCCCGCCAAGGGTGGCGCACCAACCTCGCGAGGACCTTCGCAAGACCCACTCAAGGAAGGAGGATCAGCCTGTGAGGATCGCCTGCAGGGAACGCAGGCCTCCCTCCGCTGCCGCCACCGGCCGAGAATCAAGACACACATCGATGAGGGGCCAGGGGGCTGTGAAGCGCGCGATCGCCGTGATCCTGGTGGAGCTCAAGCCCCGGCCAACAAGATCTTCAAGCAGTTCGCCTGCAGGTGAATGCAGTCCTCCCTAAGCTCGAGGCCACACGCCCTCCTCGTGGTCGGCGTATGCCATCACGCTCAGCTCAGCGATCAGCCTCAAGTGCGCAGCCACAACCGAGTTCTCCGATGCTTTGCTCCCCAATCATCAAGAACGCGTTAGTCACCAAGACCTCATCGACGGGCGGAGCAGGGCTCAACGCCCCGTCCGTGGAGACATTCAACAATCTCAAGTGCCTATACAATACCTTCACCCAACCAAGCCTTTCTCCGAGTCACCGACGGCTCCACGTCCCGACCGGGCAGGTCCGCTTCCGCTCACCTTCGGGCTCGCGATAACTACCACACCGAGCTCATCGACTTCGACGCCACCCACATTCGCCAGACAACACCATCCTCGGTACCCAGGTGGCTAAATTTATGGTCAGAACTCCACCATGGCTACAACGTCCTCAAGATGCCAGAAGCGGCTGGAGTCATCACGGTGCCTCGTGAAGAGAGAGACAAAGTGTGCTCCCCGAGCGAGCCTTTCAGCCGCCGGCCTGAAGACCTGTAACACAAGAGAGCATGAGGCCTCCCGAGGCCGCACCCAAGAAGAAGAAGACATCGACCGCCCGACTCAAGAGACAGGCCTCTCAGTGGCCCACATCGGGCCAGGGGGAGCCTCCTTCCATCGAGATAGGAAAGCGCGCCTGCCCTCTTTCTTGCAGGCTCGGGCTCTCCCAGAGGGCCGCCAACTCGCCAAGGTCTCGAGGAGGCGCTTGGGCACCACGTGGAGGCGTGTTTGCACGCTTCCTCGCAAGGTGAGCAAGACCAGGAGGGCGAACCTCAAGAGTCTCATCGCCAAGGCCATCTGTGAGCTACAGGAGTCAAGGGTCATGAGGGGCAGCCGCCACTCACTGTGGCCCCCCATCCAGCGAGGATGGTGGGCTGCGCGTCAGATCGACACACACCAGGGCTCAACCGAGCCGCATCTCAAGAGCGACTGCCCCAGCGAGGGGGACGCGTAGGGTCCTCCGACAACCACGCACGCATGCCTTACGGTTCTGCTAAACGCTGCCGCCGCGCACACTGGCCTCATGAGGACCATCCCGAGGCTCAAGAGGTCGCACGCTGTAGCCCCGGGCGGAGATGGAGATGGCTCACAGGAGCCACTGCCAGCCCGCCCGAGCCTCCCGAGGCCCCGGGCCTGGGGCTCGTGAGGATCGGCTCTCCACCCCACCGAGTCTGCTACACCAACGCCCTTCATCCCCCAACATCACCAGTGACATCTTTATGTTTTATTTCCTACTGGGAGCCTTTCAGGTCAAGATATTCCCATGCCAAGGTGGGTCCGCCCCTCGCATGTATCCTCCTTTACTTCATGTCGTTAGCCTATCCTCAGCGCCGATGCATCATTCCCTAAGCCGCCGGCCCCTGCAAGCATGTATCCTTCCTACTTTTTCTCAGGATTATGCTCGCTCCACCATGCTTGTTATTTGTGCCTTTTTCCGGTGGCGGAATCTTGCACGCTAAAGGGGGTTCTCTGAGCATCGCGACCAGTGGCTCCTACCGCTCTCCGGCCCTCACTCTGGTCTTGTCCATGGTATCGCAACCTCGCTTGCCAACACGACCGAGACTTCCGAGAGCCGGACCCGAGGACGAGAGTTTCGCCTTTCAACCCAGCTTGCACGTTAAAGCAGGTCGAGCATCACGACAGTGGCTCCTACCGCTCTCCGGCCTCACCTCCGGTCTTTGTCCATGGCATCGCGACCGGCTTCTGCAATGACGTACCGAGACCAGCTCGAGAGCCGGACCCGAGGATGTAGAGTTGCGCCATCTAACCTAGCTTATGCGGTTCAAGGGGTGCTCGAGCATCGCGAATCGTGGCTCCTACCGCTCCCCGCCCCACCTTCCGGTCTTGTCCATGGCATCGCGACCGGGTTGCTAGCGACGGCCGAGACTAGCCCGAGCCGGACTCAAGACGAGCACCGCATCCGCCAAATTTGCAGGAACACACTCGAAGATAAGGCTCAGAGCCAAAGCCGCGAATCCGCTTTGAGGTAGGGCCTCGTGAGTCCTGGGCTGGCTCACGGGTGCCCCAACACACTCGCGAGGCCTCTCGTGCCTCTCCAAAGCAACTAACGGCAGACTCAACGACGCCACGCGTAGCTCTTGTTCCTTTTGTGGTGAACCTGCAGGTCCCTCCAAGGAGCACTAAACGACTCGCCACGCATCTCTCACCGCCAAGGTACGGACTCGGCATCGCACTGTGAAGCATTGTCCCGACCTCGAGATAAGTCACCTCCGATATACTAGTCATCGCAACACCATCCCCACACTTAATGCAACCCCGCCTTAGCAACGCCGCCTCCTTTCACCAATGATGGCTGCTTGAGCGCCAAGGGGACCCCCGAGCATCGCGACTCGTAGGTTCTCATCGACTCGCCGCCACCTCAAGGCCTTGACCACGGCAACGCGATTCGCATACTATAGCGATATGGCTGAAGCGGCCTTGGATCGACGCCGGCGTTAGAAAGCACCAAGCCTCACGAGGTCCGGAAGGAAGAAACTGATCTAGAACGGAATGAGCATCCCGCATTGCCTCTCACGATAAGGATCATACACGACAAACGGTTACAAATATTCTTACAAGCCCTGCTGGGTACATTGTTGGTTCTCGCAGGAACAAAAGACGCGAACCCTAAGGAGTCCCATCTACTGTGGACCACCGCGCAGATGCCATCATCAACAAGGGCCACCCGTCCGGAGCTAATCCCATCCAGATAAGGCGCGGCGACGACTCGACGAGCTCGCCTCGCCTCCGGGAGCTGGCGATGCTCGGGGCTCGAGGCTGTTGTCGCCGCCTCCGTGTCGCCAAGAGCTCGGGCGGAGTTGCTGATCTCTGCCTGTCAGCGGCTCGAGAAGCTGCCAAGAGAGGTCTGCTGACCTCCGCCTCACTGGGCCGCAGGTCCCGACCGCCGCGGGCAGCACTCCAGCCGACGACACTCCGTCAAGAGCTGGAAGGACACCACCGGCACTGGCCAGACCTGTGTGGATTGAGGGTGCCTCGCCCCGGCAGACGGGCGACCTTGCCCAAATTTTTGTGTCATGAAGACTCGGCCTGGGCGACCATCGCAACCTCTGCCCCGGGTCACGAGGGTGTCGCAGCCGCGCTGCGGGCAGCCTGTAGTCCAGTGCTCCTCACGGACAACGAAGGCGAAGAAAGAAGGAAGGCGAATCCAAGACTTAGGAGGCGCCGGGCACGCTGGCACGAACTCCCGGCAGAGCCCTTGGCGTGAACCTCCAGGGGAAGACGTGACACCTTCTTGACCTGCGGGGCTATCACGCTGGCCATTGTGGGCGCCTGCCCGCCTCCTTCAGGCCACCAATTTATGATACAAGGAAGAGGAAACTCGAGGCGGCCGCACACCAGGTGCATGGGCGCCTCGGCGAAAGGCCTCCCGCCTCGACACGTCAGAGAGCAAGGGGTTTTTCTGGGAGCGGTCCGATCCTCTTGAGGAGCCTTTTCCTTCTTTCCCCGAGAACCGCGATCGGAGCCATGGCAACCAGACGAGACGAGGAGGAGGAGAAGCAGTATGATAGACTGAAGGGCGCGCCGCTTGTACTTTATAGGTGGCGGAGGCCAACCGTCGCCTCTACGTATCACCGATCATCATGACCAACTCGCATGCGTGGACTTGTCGAATCCGGTGGTTACCGAGGCATCGTGGGGGAAGCAGCACACACGCCCAATCAACCGCCATGCGGGCGCTCTAAGGCCGCAGGCTGTTAGGCCCGCGACGCCGCAGACTTGCTATTTCGCCTTCGCTCGCCAAGTCGGGGCGCCAGGCCCGGGCTACTGGTCGGTCATGCTCGGGAACGGGGTCCCAGACTTGCTCGCCTGCTGCCCGCGGCGCAGCTCAAAGGAGGCCTGTGACAACCCATCTTCATCAACGCAGCTCAAGACCTCGAGGGACCAGAGCCAGGGGCGGACGATCAGGAGCTTCTCGTGCACGGCCTTGTCAGCTGGCTCATGAGGAGGCGGAGAGTTCAAGGGTACTTCACGAGGTGCCCATGACGCAAGCCATGATTTACCAAGGGCGCCATGGGCGCCAGCCACTGCAGCGGCCCCTCCTTTCCCTCTTGGTGTAAGCAAGCGCAGGAGAGCATCAAGCAAAGGCATCCGCTTTTATGCAACAAGACCAAGACCAGCCCCAACGGCCGGAAGGAGTCATCGGAGCCCAAGCAGGCCATCACCAGAGCCTTTGGCAGCGAGGACCAACTTTAGTCAGATAAGTGTACCCGCTGTTCCCTTCAAATGGCCAATTGTTGGCACCCTTCCCGCGCCTAATATTTGGGAAGAGGCCCAGGCTTTTGCCTATAAATAGGAGTAGCCACACCTGTAGTAGAGAGGGACGGATCAGAGGGAAGAAGGTGGGCATTTGGAATCCAGAGAGAGATAGAGACCCGATCCTCAAGCTAGAGCGACTTTAACACCACCTAGCAGTTCATCACACCCACCAAGAATAGACCTCGCGAGGCTGTTCTTCCCTCAGACGTTCTTCATTAGCCCAAGAGGCAATCCACCACACCACAAACTAGAGTAGGGTATTACACCACAACGGTGGTCTGAACTAGTATAAATCTTGCATCTCTTGTGCTGTCTCTGGCAGTAGTTTAGGTCACCGCGATTCAAGGCGAGGTACGAGACGGTGGAGGGTTGATCTCCACACTCCCTGTAGTTCGAACCTTAAGGGTCTGCTGAACCTGAACCGACAGTACTTCTCGAATCCTTGGCCGAGCAGAGAGGCGAAGGGCAAGTGCGGCGCATCAGGGCTTAACAGCTCGCTGCCTTGGGAGACGCGTATGTTGATTGACGTGTGCATTGCTTCCCATGATTCGGTAACCACCGGATTCGACAAGTCCCTTGCACACATAGTTGGTCGCGATGATCGTGACTGCGGAGGCCGACGGCTGGCCTTCGCAGGGCTGGGCACGGAACGCGCTGCCGCCATCCAGGGCCTATCCTTCGCCTCCCCTTCCTCGCCTCGCCTGGTTGCCATGGCTCTGATCCGCCGTTCTCCAAGGAAGAGAAGCGAAGGCCTCAAGAGGATCCTCCGCTTCCCCCCAAAGAAAGGGCTTGCCTCGGTGTCGTGGCAGGAGCGCCGCCAGAGGCGCTTATGCCCTGCAGCGGCGGCCGCCACCAGGGTTCTCTTCCCTTGTACGCGCAAATTGGTGGCCTTGAAGCGAGGCGACGCCGCGGCGCCACGAGCGGCGCCACTGGCCGACGCCAAGTGTCACACGTATAGCGCCTTCCCGAGTCCACGCCGAGGCTCCTCGCCGGGAGTTCGTGGCTTGCACGCCGCACCTCCCAAGTCTTGGATTCTGCCTTCTTTCTTTCGCCCATCATCCCGCAGCAGGGGGAGCCCTCGACTCGGCTGCAGCACAACACATGCGTGTGCACCTCGCGACCGGGGCAGAGGTCGCGGTACTTGCCTCGGGCGAGGCTCCTGCGACACGAGGCCGGGAGGTCGCCGGGTCTGCAGTGGCGAGGGCGCCCACGATCCACCTGGAGTATGATGGTGCTTCGTGGTGTCCTTCTGCTGTCTTTTGACGTGAGGGTCGCTTACCGGAGGCTGCCCCGGGAGAGGCGGGCTGGGTCCGCTGGCGTAGACAGACAAAGGCCGACCGACCACTCCTTGGCATCTCCTCAGGCGACGAAGGCGCCTGAGGATCCAGCGATCGGGCTGATCAGCCAGCTCAGCGACGCCGGAGACGAAGCGACGAGAAGCTACGAAGCCCCGAGTCTGCGCTGGCCTCCCCGGAGCAGGGCGAGGCTCACGTGCTGTCGCCGTCGATCCGGATGGGGTTGGTCTGACCGGTGGCCCACTGCTGATGACGACGCCCTGCCGCTATGTGGTCCCTGTAGAGGTAGGACTCCTAGGATTCACGCTTTTTGTTCCCGCGAGGAGCCAAGAGTGTACACGGGGCTTGTAAGATGTTTGTAGCTTCGCTTTGTCAATATAACCCTGTTTATGAGGTAGTGCGAGATGCTCATTCCGTTTCTAGCTCAGCTTTCTTCCTTTCGACTCGTGAGGGCTTGGTGCTCATGCTACCGATAGGTCCCAACGTGATGCCGTGGGTAAAGGCTAGGAGGTGAGCGCCCGAGGTCCCAAGAGCCTCCGAGTCGCGATGCTTGGGGTCCCCTGGCGCCAAGCAGCCATCATTCGGTGAGAAAGGAGAGCGACGCTGCTAACACGGGGTTGCATTGAGTGTGGGATGGTGTTAAGGATAACTAGTGTGTCCGGAGGGTGACTTATCTCGAGGGTCGTGAACATGCTTCCCTGTGCGGCGCTTAGGGTCTGCGTTTCAGTCGCGGGAGAGATGCGTGGCAGGTCGCTTGCGTTCTTTGAGGGACCCTACATGTTCACCACAGTATGAACAAGAGCTCGCTGCATGGCATCGTTAGTCCCGCCATTAGTTGCTTTTGGATTACGCCGAGAGGCCTCATGAGGTGTGTCGGGCACCCGTGAGCCAACATGGGAAACACGGGGTCCCCACCTCATGGCGGAAGGCGCCTGGCTCTAGGCCTTATCTTCGAGTGTGTTCTGCAATTTGGCCGATGCGTCGGTGTTTCACGCCTCTGGTCCTGGCCTTGCTGGTCTCACTGGGCCGCTAGCAAGCCAGTGTCATGCTGCCATGGACAAGACCAGAGGGTGAGGGCCGGGAGCCAGAGGAGCCCTGATTCATGATGCTCAGCACCCCTTGAACACGCAAGCTAGGTTAGATGACGCAACTCTACATCCTGTCCTGGCCTCGAGCTGGTCTCACCTGGCATTGCAAGCTGTGTCACATGCCATGGACAAGACCAGAGGGTGAGGGCCGGAGAGCCGTAGGAGCCCTGAGTTGCGATGCCGTCAGCACCCCCTTTAACGCTGCAAGCCGGGTCCGATGCAGCAATTCTACATCCCCTGTCCTGGCCTCGCTGGTCTCACCATTGGCAAGCCAGCCGCTGGCGCATGGACAAGACCAGGGTGAGGGCCGGAGAGCCAGAGAGCCCCTGAGTCGCGATGCCTCAGCACCCCTTTAACGCTGCAAGCTCGCTTGGATGATGAAATCCTCACGCCCCGGTCCCGGCCTCGGGCTGGTCTCGGCCTGTCACGGCAAGCCGTGTCGCGATGCCATGGACAAGACCAGAGGGTGAGGGCCGGAGAGCCGGTAGGAGCCCTGAGTCGCGATGCTCAGGTAGCCCCCCTTTAATGTGCAAGATTCCACCACCCAGGAAAAAGGCACTAAATAACAAGTATGGTGGAGCGAGAGCATAATCCTAAGGAAAAAGTAGGAAGGGTACATGCCACCGACCGGCCCGAGCGGCTTTGGGATGATGCAGCCCGAGGGCGCCCCTAACAGATAAGCTAATGACATGAAATAAAAGGGATACATGCCGCAGGATCAATTCCACGCGCCTCGGGAATAATGCGGCCCTCAAGGCGCCCCACCGAAATAAAATTTAAATATGTCACCGGTGATGTTGGGGATGAAGGTGTTGGTGTAGCAGATCATGGGCTGCGGAGCCGATCTCACGAGCCCCCTGTGCCCAGGGGCCCCTGGAGGCCCGGAGGCGCTGGCGGCTCCTCGCGGGCCATCTCCATCTCCGCCAGGCTGCGCGCGTTTCTTGACCTCTTGAGCCTCCAGGATGGCCTCATGAGATGTCAGGCAGCTGCCGTTGCTGAAAGGCCATAAGGCATGCGAACGTAGGCTGCGCGGGCCTCGCAACGCCCCACTCGGCGAGGTCCGAGAGGCGCTTGAGACGCCGCTCGGCTGAGCCCTGGTATGTCAATGCACACAGCAGCCCACCATCCTCGCCGGATGGGGGGCCACAAAGGTATGGCGGCGCCAGCCCTCATGATCCTCGACTCACAGAGTCCCGAATGGCCTTGCCGATTTAACTCCCGAGGGTTCGCCCTCCTTGTCCTTTGCTCGCTATGGAAACGTGTTTCAAACACGCCCACGCAGCAGCCCAAGCGCCTCAAGACCTTGGCAGGTCGGCGGCCTCGAGGGGAGAGCCCCAGCCCTCGCCGAGGAGGAGCGCCGCCGCTTCCTATGATGGCGGAAGGAGGCTCCCCAGCCCGGCGGGCTCTGAGGGGCCTGGCTTTGAGGAGCCGAGCCATTGATGTCTTCTTCTTCTGTGCGCCTCCGCCGTGGGTCTGGTCTCTCAGTGATGCGCCTCAAAGGCTCGCCTGTGAGCACATCAGGCCTCTCTTCACAGTGGCACCGTGATGACCCCGCCGCTTCGGCATCTTTGAGGACGCTGTAGCTGTGGTGGGTTACGCCATGAATTTGGCCAACGCTGGGTACCCGAGGATGGCGTTGTAATGGCAGGCGCATGTGGGCGACGTCAAGTCGGCGAGCTCGTGTGGAAGTTCGCGAGCCCCGGAAGGTGACAGGAAGGCGGACCTGCCCGGATCGGACCGTGGAGCCGCTCTGTGACTCCTGAGAAAGGCTTGGTTGGTCAAGCCGACCGTAGGGCACTTGAAGATTGTTGAATGTCTCACGGACAGACGCTGAGCCCTGCTCCGCCGCTGATGAGGGTCTTGGTGACTAGCACATTGCCGATGATTGGGGAACAAAGCATCGGGAGAACTCCGCCGTGGCTGCGACTTGAGCTGGTCCGCCGAAGCTCAACGTGATGGCGCGCACGCGACCACCGAGAGGGCGCGTGGCCTCGAGCTTGGGAGGACTGCATTCACTTCATGGGCGTAACTGCTTGAAGATGCGCCGAGAGGTCGGGCTTGAGCTCCGCCAGGATGCGCGATCACACGCGCTTCGAAGCACCCAGCCCTCGCCCCGATGATTTCGGCTTCAATTTCTCCTTGGCGGGCGCGGCAATGAGGGAGGCTCGCGTTTCGCGGGCGATCCTCGCGATGTTGATCCCTCCAGCCTCCCTCTCGAGGTGGGTCTTGCCACGGTCCTGGCGAGGTTGGTCGCACCACCTTTGGCGCTGGCCGCGTCTTCCCAAAGGCCCTGCATTCCTTCCTCCGCTGTCAGAGCTCTCGGCCGCCGCGCTGGCGTTCTCACGACCCTTCCCCGCACGACGGCTCGGAGTTCTTGGCATTCATTGGTGTTGTGGGTGGAGGTCGGGTACACGCAGCACCGGCCCCTTGAGGACTCTGGCTGATCTTCGCGCTGAGGTCCGGCTCGCCGCGAGTACGGCAGCCTCTTTGCGCTTTCACGCCCTGGCCTTGGATTTCTTCGATCCGCGGCAGCAGCTCGAGGGAGAGGCGCCTCACCTCGGCGACTTGGTCGCCAAGTTGAACGGCTCCGGAGGTGCACAGATTCATGCATCGCCACCCTCCTTCATCTTGACGTCACAGACGCCACGGAGAAGGCGAGATGATGGCCTCCTCCGCTACCCCGGGATCTTGAGGCGCTGCTGTGGAAGCGCTGATGTACTTTTTGGCAGGTTTCGCTGCTGCTTGATTCGGGCAAGATGTCGCCACGACGGGTGGCCGGTCGAGTACCTTGAAGTTGGCGATGAAGCGGTGCGCATCTCGCCTGTGAAGAGATCGTATGGGGCCGATTCAGAGCCAAAAGGGTCTGCCCTTGAGCGCCATGGGAAACCAATTCGCCATGACCTTTTCATCCCTGCTATAGCTCGATGCCCAGCTTGAGAGCTGGAGGAACTCCGTGAGGGTCACAGTGCCGTGAGCGAGGAGGCAGGTGTCCGCTTGAACTTGGCGGCCACGCGACGCCAGACAGCTCTGGAGGTGAAGGCGCTGCAGCCCGTCAGGCGCTGGGGCCCTGGACGCAGAGAGCTTGGTCTTGCGGGCCTCTCAAGGCCACTGGGCCGGGGCAGCGTAGGTCTTGACGTGTTGGGAGCAGGAGCCCGGGCAGCTTCTGGTGGGCAGGAACTTCGACACTGCTTTGCCTGTTGCCGGGCGCCGGCGGAACGGGTTCCGCCCGTGGGCCACGCGCTTTGGGGCTGTGGCGCTTGAGGAGGAGGCGGCTGAGGCGCCCGAGTTTATCGTCACGCATGGCGGTGCGGTGTAATGAGATGGACGGGCGCGGGCGCCCGCAGCCGCGGATGAGCTCGGTGACTCGTTTAGCCATTCTTCGAGACGCTGCCGACGGGCGGTAGCGCAGGAGCTCGCTTGTCGCTGATGAGTGCAGCTCGGGTTTCTATGTCCGCGGCGCGCGCGGACGTAAGAACCAGCGGGTGAGCGGGTAGGCGCCGCCCCGCCTCATGGACGGGTGCTGGGACGATGCTTTGCGACAAGCTGACGGGCAGGTGACGGGAACGACGAGGGCGCCCGCCGACGGGAGCCGTTTAGGCGACATGGGAGGCGAGGCGTTTCGGCTGCTGGCGCGTCCCGGCAGCGCGCGATATGGTTATGTGGTCGGGAAGAATGAGGCGACGAAGTAGATTCCGCGCACTTACCGGGTGCGCTAAATGTAGGATTTCGGTTCCGCAGACCTTGAGGTTCGAACACTAGGTGCGCCATGGAGATCCGACGCCCACCGCCTCATTACCTCGCCAATCAAGGAACCTAAACTATTAAACTAACACCACAAGAGACACAAGATTTATACTAGTTCGGGCCACCGCTAGGTCTAATACCCTACTCTAGTTTGTGGTGGGTGGATTGCCTCTTGGCTGATGAGGAATAAGATAGGGAAGAACAGCCTCGCGAGGGTCTGCTTTTGTGGGTGTGATGAACTGCTAGGTGGTGTTCTGCCGCCTAGCTTGAGGATCTGGTCTTATCTCTCTCGATTCCAAATGCCGATTTAGATGCCTCTTGTTTTCTCTCCCGCCTCGAGTGTGGCTACTCCTATTTATAGGCAAAGGCCTTGGGCCTCTTCCCAAATATTGAGCGGAAGGGCGCCAACAATTGGCCATTTTGAAGGGGAACAAAGTACACTTATCCCACTAAAGTTGGTCCTTGCTCGCCAAAGGCTCTAGTGATGACGCTCGCTGGGCTCCACGATGACAACCTTCCACCGCTGGGGCTGGTCTTGGTCTTGTTGCACCAAACGGATGCCTTTGCTTGATGCTCTCGCCGCGCTTGCTCCTTTGCACCAAAGAGGAAAGGATGACATCATATGGCCGGCGCTCGATCGCGCCTTTGGTCGCTATGGCTTATGCTGTGGCACCTCGCGAGGTACCGTGGTTTTGAACTCTCCGCCTCATGAGCCAGCCCGACGAGGCTGCAGGCTCGAGGAAGCCCTTGTCGTCCGCCTCATGAGGCTTGGCCCTCGCGAGGGTCTTAAGCTTCATGCTGATGAAGATGTATTGTCCTGGCCTTTGAGCCACGCCGCAGCCGCAGTGCAAGTCTGGGGACCCCTGCTCCTCGTAACGCCGACAGAGGCACTTCCGATGGGTCCGAGCTGACAAGCAGGGGAATATTTTTTCGCAAATACGGTGGTCTGTGGGTGGGTCCCAGCAATGGGGTAAACGCTTTTTTCGTGGAAATACCGGTGGCCCGTCCGTGGGTCCCTCGCCGTCAGTGGAGGAATAATTATTTTCCGTGACAATAAGGAGGCACTTCCTTGCGGGCTGCCGTGGACCCACCTGTGAGCCTTCCACGACAAAGATTCTTCCGATGGAATTCGGCCATCGACCACATCGACCATGCCGCCCGAGAGCACCACGGCGTGGACGATCGCGAGGCCTAGGGAAGGGACGGAGGTAGTCGGGAAGACGCGGCAGTGGATGCCCACACGAGAGGACTACGAGGGTTCACTGGTTCGGCCGCGCTGCTGCCGCCGAATAACAGGTGTGGGTGAGTGGAGGAGGGATGGCCTCGCCAGCGTGGGGAGCAGTTAAGGTGGTGAGGCTCAGGCAAGACAGACAGCCACCACGGAGGCAAGAGCAAGCAGACGACCGGGCGGCCTTTGGGCGGCCGGAGCAAGAAGACCAGAGGTTGAAGAAGCACTACGGCCGCTGGATGGACATCGACGGTCACCGAGCTAGAATCGCATGTATATTGACTAAATTGACAAAGCCCTTCATCCCTCATTAACTTAGTAGGCCCACTATACCGGGTCCCAAATAGTGGGGGTATTCTTTTTTTGGGCGAATAAGGAGGCACTTCCTGCGCGCATAAGATATAGCTGGTGGGTCCGAGCACCGGGCAAGTAACGCTTTTTTCACTAAATACAGAGGCCCTTTCGATGGGTCCTGGATGTCGTGGAGGAATCATTATTTTGCGCTGTATTAAGGAGGCATTTTTGCAGAACCACTGTCAGCCTCTCCACGACACAGTCCACTTCCGATGGAGGTCGCTCATTGACGACGCTGGACTGTGCTGGCGCCGAGAGCACCAGTGGCAGGACGCACGGCGCAGGCCTAGGAAGGGAACGACACGGAGCCGGGAATACTCGCAGCTTATTTCCCACGCGAGGAGTACGAGGGTTTATCGGTTCGTCTTCCGCCGCCGGAGAATAACAACATGTGTGGGACTGAGGTGAGTAGAGGGATAGCTAGGCCAGCGATGGAGTACGGGTAAGGTGGGTCACTCAAGGCAAAGACACGGGCAGCAGGAGGAGGGAGCAGTAGTCCCGCTTGCCGCTTGTTTGAGCGGCCGAGCAGGAAGAGCAGCAGATTGAAGAAGACGATGGTCGCTGGATGGACATCCAACAAAGATACATGCCATCCGTGGAAAGCCTCAAATCAGGAAAACATCATACAACCCATCTCGCCATTATTTCAAATAGTTTACAACCCATTTGCTAATTTTACGGGTTTTTTGGAGCCCATATTCTTTTGTTAGCATTACAGCCCATATTGTGGCCACGTTTAAAAATTATACTAAATTTTGCATTTGTCTAAGGGTCCGAATCTGTTTTTAATCCCGAAATTTCGAAGTCACATTCGCATCGATTTTAAAAAATAAATGTATATCAATATAAAATCCAATAAATTGTCCACGATAAAAATCAATGCAATTTAAAATCTCAAAATGAAAAAGATATTTGAAACTAATTGCCGTTTGATGTGTTTTAAAAATGTACAACCCATTTCTCATTATCGATAGGTTTTTTCGCCACCGAATGAAGATCTCCTCGCTCAGCCCAATAGGCCTGAGTAAAGTGACTTACTTGACAAATCACAAAAACTGGCTAGCCATTTTCAAAAAGAAAAAAAACCATCGGGCTGGTCTGGTGGTAAACATAAAAGAAAAGGCTGTTCAGATAGGCCAGAGTGTCCCACATTCCCAGCTTGACACCCCGCCTGCCTCAAAAACATATTAGATAAATGCCACCCAATTATGGCGATTCATAAAATGCTACTGCAATTTCCAAACTTTGAAAAATGCCACTGCAATTTTTGCAAACTTTGAAAAACGCCACAGCAGTTTGCAAACTTTGAAAAACGCCACTCCAGACTTCAAAAAATGCCACTAGAAATGGCATGAAATGGCATTTTTCAAAGTTTGGAAATTGCAGTGGCATTTCTCAGAGGCATTTATCAAATTAACCCAAAACAAAATAATCGGGCGAGCCTGTCGGGTCCTCGTGTCACCGCTCACAGTAATTCTCTCATTTATTGACTACGCTGACAATGGCATGGGACCCAGATGTCGAAATCCACTAGGAGGAGCCATTTTTTTATTGGCTTGAAATAAGGAGGCACTTGCTTATGCATCGCCATGACCTTGGCGGGTCCTCCTCATTATCCTCTCCACGCATAATCATCTCCCCGATTGTGTACGATCAACTTAAGCAGGCCCACAAGTCAGCCTCTAAACCTGTGGAGGACAAATACAACCCATTTAAAAAAAATAACAGCCCATTCCCTATGTTCAAACGGAAAGTTCAACATTCAGAGCAAAGTAACAGGTCTGATCCACTTATAGAGTACTGAACTTCCACGTTGACAACCATCATAGCCAAGTTATGTAAGTGCATCTAGTGCCCCTTAGTGATTTTGGTGTATTGAAGACTTATAGGTTATGGGACTAATGTGTTTATGAGTGTACACAGTCTATAAGTCCATGAGGATTTTGATATTTACACAGAAAGTTGACCCCTAAAAATGAAGTTCTTCGATCAAGACTTTGATATTCAAGACTTTCAAGACTTTGAAAGTGAAGAAATTGGTGTGACCTTGAAGACTTGGTATTCATTTGAGGAACATGAAGTGAAGACTTTTGTTTTCGTTGTTTCGCTTTTTCTTTCTTGAGTCATAGGAAACATCGATCGTTAAAGGGTCGAGGAAATAGTAAGGAAAAATTCATGTGATGCTCAACTCAAAATCCTACACCTACCAATCCCTTCGAGTGAAGCCTTTGAAATCTTACACAGCTCAAGAATTTTTTTAGTGATGAGACGAAGTTCTTCCGTCACCGAGGAATTTGTTCGACCGAGGAGTTAGGAATTCGCCAAAGGTGGATTGCCTACACGGTGAGGAACATGATAGCCCCGAGGAATTTGAGAATCAAATTTCCGATCTGCTGTTGCATACGCGCCACCTGTCCCAAAATATCTTATCCACATAACGGTCATATCATTGAAGGGCATTTATGTCTTATCATGTCGGGTTGCCCCTAGGCTATAAATAGCCACTTCTACAACCACAAGCTGGTTGGTTGTCGAGAGAACTTGATACTTGTCATTTGAGAGCAACCCATCCTTCGAGGACTTTGAGCGAAAATCATCGAGTGAGGAAAACCCAAAACCAAACCCCATAAACCCAAAGTGATTGAGCATCATCAAGAGATTGATCCTGCGTGGATCTGATGCTTGTTACCTTTAAGACTGTGCTTCTTCCAGACGGTTAGGCCATGGTCTAGAGCATCCAAGAGGAATTGTGGATCGCCGAGTGACCTAGTCTGAAGGTTTGGAAGTCTCCTCAAGACTTACCACAAGTGATTGGAAGAGGTCTGTGTGACCTTAGTTCAAGGAGAATACGGTGAGGACTTGTGTCCCGAGCTGCGTGCTCATCGACCGGGTGTCCGGACTGTGTCCTCGAGTTTAAATACTCACCGCCCAACCGGACGCATAACCGAGACAACAGCTTGAACTGGTCTACCAAATCATCGCTCTTCACAAACCTTATCGGGTTCTATTTCCTCAACTCTTTCATTTCCTCATTATTGTGTTGAGTGTTTGTTCATATCTCGTGTTTGAAGACTTTGATCAAGACTTTCTCAATTTCTCGCTCAAATTTCTTCGGGTCTGTTTGTCTTCATCTTGTGTTATCCTGTTTACGCTTTCAGACTGTGATTGTTTTCATTTCATCATGATGACCATGCCCGTGATTCTGTTATGCTTACTTTCGAGTACTTATTCCTCTGCAAGTAGTTCTTTGCTTAGGAATTTCTCACCGCAAATTCCTCATGAAGAATTCATAAAATCGCTTATTCACCCCTCTAGTCGATATAACGACTTTCAATTGGTATCGAGCAAGGTACTCCCTTGTTCTGTGGTGATTTTGGTTTAACCACCGAGTTTTAGTTACGCCGACCGCAGTATGATCAAGGTCTCGGCCGGTGTCCTACCTTGATGGTACGGACTACCCTTATCGAAGAACAAGATGCTAATGCATCTTGAGGCAATTGACAACGATCTCTGTATGTTGTGGAAAATGGTGTCCCTCCGCCTCACCCTCACCGAATGCTACCGATGTGAAGAGATTCAAGCAACTCGATTCTCAAGCTTAAGAATATCATATGTGGCCATCTCGAGAAAGGACAAGATGGAAGAGTGAGTGCTTGGAAACTGCTAAGTTTATCCGGGACAGCAGTCCAAAGTAATGAAGGAGTCTCAACTCACGTGACTCTCGAGTTGATGTTCTTCGCAATCTTTTCAACCGCTTCAAAAGACTCGACAATGAAAATGTTCAACAAACCTTCGATCGCCTTCATCGACATCTCAAATGAGCTTCAAGCGCTTGGTGCCACCGACATCACCCTAATCATGAGGTGGTGAAGAAATTGTTGAGATCGCTTGATTCCTCATTTGATACTCCGCACTAATGATACAAGAACGTGCTGATTACAAGTCACTTGATCCAAATTGATATCCTCGAGAGGCTAAACACTCATGAGTTCCACTTGCTAAAAAGAGAGATCTATATGGTTCTAGCTATGGCAAATCACGTGCCTCAAGGCCAAGGCTGTGTCTAATCGATTGTGAAGACTCGTAGTAGCCTTGGTGACCTCAAGAATTGAGCCAGTGAGCTAGCACCGCTGTGAAGAAGTTCCAAGTTCTCAAGACGTGGTCGTTTGGAAAATCCTCAAGGAGCAGTAATTCTCATCCAAAGGACTATAAGAGAAGGCTATGCCACAAATGCAAGAAACCTGGTCACTACATTCAAGATTGTCCTCGGGAAAAGGAATTAAAGAAGAAGAAATACAAGGATTACAGCCCGATGACGCTAAGAAGAAGAAGAAATCGCAAAATCTTCATCATCAAAATCCTCAAAGTCTTCATCTCACAAGAAGAGCAGCTTCCAAGAAGGCTCGGGCATTCATTGGCAAGGAAATGGACTCAAGCTGAATCTAAGGAACATGAGGAAGAGGAGGCATCGAGGAGTCCGAGTCTGGTGTGGCGTAGTCTCTCTCGCCATCGTGATTCGCTGCAAAGTCCATCTTCAACTCAAGAAATGACCTCACCAACAATGTCGATGAAGATAGTGATGACTACGCCCCACCTATTGCTTCATGGCAAAGGGTGCCAAGGTACTCAAATATACCTCCTCCAATCTAGTGAAGATGAACTGATGAAGATCTCAAGCCCAACTACTCTAAACTTGCTAAGATTGTCAGTAAACAACAAAGGGCTTTTGAAAAGGTTCAAAACATGCTAGATAAAAGTGATGATATGTTGGGTGAAGAAATGGATCGCACTAAAGCCCCGATCTGAAAATCTTCAGAGACTTCACCTAGGTTTGACAACCTTCAAGGTCATCATAACACTCTCTTATCTCGATCATGAGAAGCTTTTTATGAATTTCTTCAAAGAAAGCAAGATCTTGAGAAGCTAAGAGTGAGTTATGAAGATCTTCGTATGAGCATGATTCATTACTTGCTCAACAAATCAGCGCTTCTCGTGAAGAATTTGTTCCTCCATGCTTAAAGTGCATTGAACGTGAATCGCTAATTCTTCACCGAATGTTCAAATGCTTCAATTGTTACAAATTCTTCACCTGCCTCGCTATCACTAATTCCACATTCGAGGGAATTGTACATGACAGTATGTACAAAAGCCTCAAAGGGCATCCGACTTTTGTGATGTGCTTAAAAAGCAGATCCTCAACAGAACCCTAGGAAAGAGGGTATTGCCTTTGAGAGGAACTCAATGTCGATGGAACATATTGAAGCCCGAAAGCAGACCCCAAAACCTCATGGGTTGTCGCAAAGGGACTCCAGCTTGATCCATCTAACTTATCCGGCTTTACATGTGAATCTCCTCATTCTTTTGATGAGTCATTTGACTCAACTATAAACTGTTCAAAAATCAGAATGGTGAAGTATTTGCTAGATATGTTGGCACTAATCGCAGAACGGTTCACCTATGAAGAAAACTGGGTTCCCAAGAAGTGCCTTGAAAGTCTTCAGTGAATGTCCTCATGACACCACCGTGAAGAATAGGAACCCCAGATCAAACTCTTCATATGGACCAAATTCTTCATATGGATCCAAGTCCTCACACGGACCAAATTCCTCACGTGGATCAAATTCTCAAAAGGATCAAAGTCCTCATATGATTATCATCGCTATAACAACTCTGCTTTCGCAGGTAGAGCTAAGGGTATGAATATGCATTATTCTTCAAACCAATTTGTTCATAAGTCCTCAAGAATTTCTCCGCTTATTCATATGCTTACCCTAACCCTTCTTATGTGAAACGAATGGATTGGCCTCTATGCCACCATTCTCATATGGAGCTCATAGAGTGATGAACTCTTTGCCACCCCTTCGATGTGGGTGGTGAAGAAAAAGAACTAATCTCTTCTCGAAGGTTAGGTCTCCAGATGTGCTTTAACGCTCAAGAATTTGTCAGACCATACAACGTTGTTCGAAGGACGCAGTTAATCATGAAGAAATGAACTTTCATTTCACACGCCCTCATACCGCTATATCTCTTTTTATCGCTTGATGAAATTCATCTCGATGAAATTGATATCATATTCTTCATCGATGAAGTATATGAGATCGTAAGTTGCACTAATTCATCCGCAGGATGATCAACCCAAAGCCAATGAGTGGGTCCTCGATAGTGGATGTACAAATCACATGACCGGTGACAAGAATCTATTGATGGATGCTCCCTTATCACCGCCACATCTGAAGCATATCATCTTTGTCGACAAAGGCAAAAGTCGTATTGGGTCTTGTAAGGTTATGCATTCTATGACATACACATGGACAAAGTCATGCTTGTTGAGTCCTTAGGATACAACCTCATGTCGGCCTCAATGCTTTGTGATCTTGATATGGTTGTTGTCTTTGGCAAGTATCGTTGTGTTGTGATTATGGAAGTCGACAATTCCAAAGTCTTCAAAGGCTTTAGGAGAGGAGACTTGTATATTGTTGATTTCTCTACAGTGACCACAACCAGCCGTGTGCCTACTTGCAAAAGCTTTAGAAGGTGGCTATGGCATCGATTTACTTGGTCACGCAGCATGAGGAATTTGCACACGCCATGTTAAGAAGAAGCATGTCATTGGCATTGAGAATGTCAAATTCCTCAAGGATCACTTGTGTGGAGCCCGTGAAGCTGGAAAATGACCAAGGCCAAGCATCCAAATAAGACTATCATGACCACTACTCGCCCATTCGAATTGCTTCACATGGACCTCTTTGGTCCTAATCATTACTTAGCAAATACTAATGATGCATCTCTATATGGCTTTGTTATTGTTGATGATTACTCTCGCTATACATGGGTACACATTGTTACTTACAAACATGAAGTGCAGGAAGTCTTCAAACGATTTTCCTCGAGGGCTTCAACCAACTTTGGTGTGAAGATCAAGCACATCAGAGTGACAATGGAACTGAAGTTCAAGAATTCGGTCTTGATGACTATCTTGATGAACTTGGTATTACTCATGAGTTATCTGCCCTTATATTCCTCAACAAAATGGCGCCGTGGAGCGCAAGAAGAGAACTCTTGTTGAGATGGCTCGCACTATGCTTGATGAATACAAACGCCTCGTCGCTTTTTGGATTGATGCAATTGATACCGCTGCGCTACATCATCAACAGAGTATATCTTCACAAATTCTTCAAGAAGACCGCCTATGAACTCCTCAACGACAAGAAACCCAATGTGAGTTATTTCAAAGTCTTCGTGCTAAATGTGGATTAGAGATCCTCATCACAATGCTAAATTTGCACCGAAAGCACATGAAGGTTTTATGCTTGGTTATGGAAGGACTCAAGACACCTACAGTAGTCTTCAACAATGTTCATTACAAGATTGTTGAAACTCAGATGTGCGGTTCGATGAAACTAATGGCTCGCAAAGAGAGCACCTACCTTCCGTGATAGATGAACCAACACCGAGGAATCTATCAAGTTCAAGGCAATCGAGGATGTCATTCCCATCAAGAATCTGCTAAAGAATTCATTCCCGAACGCCAAGAACGCCGAAATCATGCACCAAGATAATGTCAAGAAAATGGTGTCAAGAAAATGCTGATCAAATTCTCGACGACAACCACCTCATCCTCGTGTTGCAAAAGAAGTGCAAGTTGACAAGATCATCGATGACATTGAAGCACCAGTCCTCTCACACGCCAAAAGCTTCACATTTATCTAACTTTGTGGGCACTATGCTTTTGTCTCTATCACAGAGCCCACTAAGGTAGATGAAGATTTCTCGAGCCCGAGGGATTCAAAGCCATGCAAGAAGAATTACATCAGCTCGAGCTCAACAACGTCCTGGAACCGTCAAACGCCCGTGATCCTCGCAAGCATAATATCATTGGCACAAAGTGGATCTACCGCAACAAGCAAGATGAAAATGGCCTTGTGGTGAGGAATAAGGCACGACTTGTAGCTCAAGGCTACACACAAAGTCAAGGAATTGATTTCGATGAAACTTTTGCACTGCTGCTAGACTTGAGGCTATTCAGATATTACTTGCTTATGCTAACCATCATAATATCACTTTATATCAAATGGATGTGAAAAGTGCATTCCTCAATGGTAAGCTTGAGGAAGAAGTATATGTTGCTCAACCCCTGTGTTTCAAGATCCAAAGAATCCCGACAAAGTCTTCAGATTCAACAAGGCCCTCTATGGTCTCAAGCAGTGCCTCCCAGCGTGGTATGATACTTTGAAGGAATTCTTCGTGAAGAATGGCTTCACACCCGGTTCACTCGACCCTACTTATTTACTAAATCTTATGATGGTGAACTGCTTGAGTGCCAAATATGTTGATGATATTATCTTGGTCAGATCGACCAACGTTATAGTGATGAATTTGCCAATATGATGAGTGAAGAATATCAAATGTCTATGATGGGAGAGTTGAAATTCTTTTTAGGTCTTCAAATTCACCAACAACACAATGGCATATTCATATCTCGTGAGAAATACCTCAAAGATGTTCAAGAAATTCGCATGCAAGATTGCAAAGGCGCTAAAATTCCTATGCCCACAAATGGCCATCTATGCAATCGATGAAAATGGTATTGACTTCGATCACAAGGTATACCGCCCATGATTGGTTCTTTATTGTACTTATGTGCATCTAGGCCGATATAATGCTTAGTGTTTGCATGTGTGCCCGATTTCAAGCTACATCAAGGAATCACACCATAAGGTCAGAAGCATATTCTTCGATATCTAGCTCACACACCAACACTAGGATTATGGTACCCCAAGGGCTCTACTTTTGATCTCATTGATATTCTCGACTGACTATGCCGGGTGATCGTGTGGACCGCAAGTCAACATCTAGTACTTGTCATTTCGCCTAACGATCTTTGGTCCGTTGGTCCTCAAGAAACAGAATCACAGACATCGTCCACGCGCAGGTTGAGTACATTGCACGGGTTCTTGTCAGCTCAATTGCTATGGATGAAGCAAACTCAAGGACTACGGATCAACGTGAAGAATGTGCCTCTCATCGTGACAATGAGAGTGCCATCAAGATTGCTCACAACCCACCAAAGACTCAAGACAAAGCACATTCAGATTCGCTATCATTTTCTTCAGCGATCATGTGTTGAAGGGCGACATCTTTATTGATCATGTGAAGATCAAGAACATCTAGCCGATATCTTCACAAAGCCCTTGGATGAGAAGAGATTTAGCAAGTCATGCAAAGTGAGCTAAATATCTTAATCTTCGAATGTTCTTTGAAAAGGACACATCCCGACACTTATGCAAAATTGATGACTTAGATGCAAACACATGAAGAAACGTTTTCTTCAATCAATGAAGAATAACACTCTAAGTGTGAAGAAATAAATGAAGAATTTGATTCTCGTAACCCTACGACAATTGACGCTGTGTCCAAATCATCATTCTTATACGTGGGTCACGCCACCACCAAAGTTGAAAATCTTCAATTTGAGTTTTTCCTCAGTTTTGAAATTCTTCAGTTTTTCAAATTCTTCAACTTTGCAAAATCTTCACTGTTTCGTTGGTCTTTCTTCATCGACTATATATATATAAAAAGTGGCCTATTCTAATAACACCCTTAAGACTCTTATTCTGCTAACACTGAACGCTTATTCTGCTAACACCAAAACCGGCAACCACCTCCCACCCCGCTGTGGCGTCCCCACCTCACACCCCTGCGGCCACGCTCCCACCCCCTGACCACCTCCCACCCCGCGGCGGCGCACCCACCCACGGCCGCCTCCCACCCCGCACTGGCGTCCCCACCCCCGACCACCTCCCACCCCTTCACACTGGCCCCCGATCCCCTCCACCTTCCTCCCGCGGACCGCACCCCACCGCTGCCGCACCCAACCCAGCTTCTCCGTCCATCCGCAAGACCAGCGTCGCCACCTACCAGCGCCGACCCGGCGCGCACCACCTCCGCCCATCGCTGTCCCAGCAAGCGCGGCTGCCGGAGACCTTTGATCTCGACAGCCGCCTCCCCAGCCTCCCCGTGACCCCTGCAGCCGGATCTGGCTCCATTTTCTCCTCCTCCGTCTGCTTCCCATGAAGGGGAGCCAGCCTCGGAGAGGAAGGAGAACGGGCGTCGGTAGAAGCGAGCAGCACGCTGCCCAGTGCCGCACCGCGTCGCCCAGGATTCCTACATCGTGCCCAACGACGGGGTCTGGTCACATCCGTGGCGCCGGTTTGTTCCTCGAGCACGTTGGCCATGGGATCCGGCCGGCCCCTTCTTGGCTCCCCTCATCCTCATCCTCGAATCACGCAGCGACCTCCACCTCACCTATGATCCCTCTGTCGACGAGGAGTTCCCACACTGACGATCTCCCAGAGCGCGCTGAAAGAAAACCATGAAGTTCGCCCCACACGTCCAGTGCATCTCTTTTGAAGCTCCCGTGCAGTGCGCATGTGCATTGCAGTGCAGTGCGCGACGACAAGAAAAGGGAGCTTGTCAGCGACGGGGGACACATCGGCGGCATTTACGCTGGAGGCGCTGTGCAGTTTGCTAGCGCATTCCCGGATGCATGCGAGGGGAGTCAAATGGGGACACTGATGCCCCATGGAAGAGCAGTAGCGGTGTTTTGCAGTTTAGAACAATGGTAGCGTTTTTTGCTTCCGATTTTGGTGTATTCAGCACAGTGGATTCCTTAACGCAGTTCGGTGATTCAGCCATCTCTTACTCTGTACCGATGTCATGCAGTTCGCTACGGTGATGCTGGTGTTTGATTTTATTTTTCAGACTTGCTCACTGGGTTCCCGACAGGAGGACCACACCAAGATGTTTCTACAGCACAACTACTTGTAGTTCAGTCGGCGGAGGGTTGAGGGCCACCAGGAGGTTGACGGCGAGCCAACCGCAGCGTTCACTACTGCTCGGCGGCAACGATTTATGCATCAGTGTGGACTTGCAGTTCGCCGACGATCCACTAGCGGTTGGAGCAGCAAGGGCATGCAGTGCACTATTTTCTTTTTTTGTTTGTCTTTTGACGTGGTCTCCTCCGAGGACACAGTTCCTTCTCTTTTGTAGTTATTCACTTGTATTAGCACAAACTAGGATTCTCTAACATGGCCAGTTTTGGTTTAGCTTTGTTTTCATTTCAGTTATAAAGAAAATCGCTACCCTGTTAAACAATTACTAGGATGTTTAATTCTGCAAAGTTGTGCTACAAGTAAATGTTATGTACAAAATGGTTCATGCATTTGTAATGTGAAAAAATGAGATATATGCCTGTTAGTTGATGACAATGACACTTTTTTAGTATATGTCTGTACAAAGTAGTACTAATTGATGGCTTTTGGTTATCTGGAGATTAAGAAGTTCTAAAGATGTGTTTGAACATGCAGCTCGCTAGCTCATTGCACGCGGTTCCTTTGGCGCGGGCAAGCAGTACACAGCCACACCTGGTGCTTGTGTCTCCGGTAGTTATCAAGTGTATTCGGCAACGACGGCAGCAAAAGCTTGGTTTCCGGTAAGCTCCTTGGACATCTCCGCTGGTTTGTTCCTTGCCTGAATTACTATCTTCAGTTTGGTCAGATTTGATGCTAACATACTATGTTAACGCCATCATCCAAAACAATTATGCCTTTTTTTCTACAGCTAGACTAGAAATAATGGAACTGATTGCATCTTGTTGCCGGAAAGAGGTAATATTACAAGTTCTTCAGACCAGGTAGTGTTTTCACCTGAGAAGGGGATGGGAGTGTTCACTATCTCATCGCACGCGATTTTGGCGGTGCGGGTAAGCAGTACACGGTGACACCTGCATCCAAGTGGTGCAACTCAGTGCTCATGTCCGGGCAATTTGCTACAACAAAAGTTTTGTCTCCGGTCAGCTCCTTGGACATCTCCCCTATTTCTTTCCTTGCCCCAATTTACCATCTTTAGTTTTGTCAGATTTGATGCTCGCATACTCTGTTAATGCCATCGTCCATCATTTTGCTGCCTATATTCTCTATAGCTACACTGGCAACAATCGAACCGATTGCATCTTGCTTCCAGAAAGAGGTAATAATACAAGGAGTTCTTTGGACTGCGTAGTGTTGTCACGTGAGAAAAGGATGGGAGTTTAGACTGAAGATAACACGATTAATACTTTTCTTAGTCTCACAAAGATGCGGAACCCAAGCCCATATAGAAGTTACATGCATGCGGGGTGGATCTCTTTCCACCAATATCCGACGACCTCCCCCTCGATCTGGTCTCCCTTCGACAATGCCTCTGTTGTCCCACATCGCCACCTCGGGTGAGCCACCTTCAACGCGTCTGACTGGTCCTATTGGACGTCGGCCACCGTGATCTGCGCCGACCGGAGACACTTGAGCCCCCGCGCAGTTCACGCAGTGTGCCTGTGTGGTGCAGAGCTCGTGTGCGTGCAATTGCTGCGTGCTTTTGTCGCCGCGGCCAGATCCACCCTCCCACGACTGGATCTGCTGCGGGCCTGCCTTGCCTCGCCACCCTGTGATAGTCCTAGTGGCTGCCGTGCTAGTGCAGCTCGCCGGCAACGCAAGGTGCAGTGCACGTCGCCGTACTGTGCGGATCGTAGGAGTGTTTTTCCTTTTTTTGCATTTTGGATGTGCAGTGCACCCAGATCCCGCGAGCAGTGCACCAGGATCCCACGAACAGTTAGGTGCACGCTGAGATTCAGTTAATTGCAGTGTGATTACAGTTTGGTGCCGCGGGCGGAATTTTTTCTTTTATTTTTATAGAAAAAGTTTCATCTCGTCAGGCACAAGTAGCCTTTTTTATTTCGAATATACAGTTCAGTGGCATGGTGTAGTTTGCAGGTGCAGCTGTTCGGCTTGTGACATTGTGGACTTTGTGTCTATGGCTGTGTGTGTGGCTGTTTAAAAATAATGACAAGATATAGTATATGTTTTGAAGCTCAATTTGTTCTCCCACATGGTTCACTATAATAAAAATCCTTCATTGTTAACTATATCAAATGGAACGCTAAAGTGTGTTTAGCCCTCGAATGTGGTTCACATTTGAGAGTGACGCCATTCACTTGCCCCGAACATGAAAATGCAAAAAAAAAAAAGCAAAACAACAAGATGGTAATGCGGTTCACTTTGATATATGATGTGGTTCACTTGCCCTAGTCTCTGCGGTCCACTCTCATCCATAAAAAAAGTTAAAAAAAGACAACAAAAACTCGTATGAGAAAAATAACGTTCGACAAAAGAATTTATGCAGCTTCACTTGCCCGTCCGATGCAAAGGTGTTTCCATTCTCAAGCAAAGGCATCGGGTCAGATAATGATGTTCATCCCGTAAGTGCAAAAAATTTGCTACGGAAGCGGAAAAAAAGTAATGCGGGTCACTTCTTGATAGTGTTGTGGTTCATTTACAACTGATGTGAAGTGCACTCTACTTTTCGCCCTGAAAAAATTATGTTTGAATAAAATAAAACAATGCAGCTTCTTTTTCCCCATCCGATGCAAAGGCGTTTTCGCCTCGATGCAAAGGCGTTTTCAATGAATGAAGTACCCACGCCGATTTGGGTGTCGCGAAAAATGAGTGTCCGTGATTTCGTAATTCAAATTTCTTGAGCCGTAAGGAATTAGATAGATTATTATACATGAAAAGTTATGCGCTTCGTCGATATGTTTCCAACATCATATCGCTTTGAATCATTCCGACCAGCGGTTTGTAAAAAATTCGTGAAAAACGGCCGCTGCCACTCATCGTCCGCCACACGATTTTCAAAACTAACTTAAAACCGTAAGGAATCTCAAAAACATTTCAACTTATGAAAGTTGCACCTCGTCCATAGCTTTTCAACGGTATATTACACGCCTCGTTTCGACAAACGGTTAAAAAGCTGGAGCGAAAACAGTACTGAAAATTTGAAATTTTTCGAAAAAACAGAATTCCACGATTTAGTAAATTTGAAACTGCTCTTAAACCGTAACGAATTAGAGAAAATGATAGATATGAATAAGATGCGCCGACAATATCTTTCCAACGGTGTATCATTTGCTTGCCCGACGAGCGGTTTAGAAGAAATCGCGAAAAACGCCATCGCCACTCGTCATGGGCCGCACTATTTTCAAAACTGCTCTTAAACCGTGTGGAATCTCTAAAAGTGTTCAACATGTTGAAGTTGCGCCTTAATCCATAGATTTTCAACGATATATTACACGCCTCATTCCAATAAACGGTTAAAAACTAGAGCGAAATCTGTACCAAAAAACAACGCTGCAGTTTTTTTTCGATTTAGAAGTTCACTGTGAGTACCGCAGCACACATGGTTCAAATAATGACGCACTTATGCATGCATGCAAAAGTATGTTATCGAATAGTTATTCGCTAATATTAGCGAATAGGCCGATCAGTATATATATATATATATATATATATATATATATATATATATATATATGGGTTTATGTCCTCTACAACATTCACTTATGGCTATTTCTTCAAGTTGCTTTTTCTCGCTAAGTGAATGTGATCGACCCTTCCTCTATGCTATACTCAACCCAATCTATTCACAAATTCTTCATGTGCTGCTCTATTTGAAACTCGCTCAAAATCTTCACTGGTCCTTGTCACCAAGAAATTGCGAACGAACTTTTAACATATCTTATCCAAATTTTCGCTTTGCTACCAATCCGTCCGATTCATACGTTAGACTTATCTATTCACCCACGATCTAACATGATCTCCACTTTTAAGTAAGTGACACATGTCAAGTTTAATGAGAAGGGTCGGGGCACGCTCGTCCAAAATCTTTCAAGCTAACAGCTTTTCACCGTGGCTATATATACCCTCTCCCTTCCTCACTTCCTTTATCTCGCCGACCGCTCTCTATCGCCGAGCTTTCAAACCCTAGCGCTACCGCTACTCCATTGTCGCCGATGAGGAAGAGCTTCACCGCTCGACCTCGTCATTATCGTGACCACAACCGATCACAAAATCTTCACCCGCCACGCCAGAGTCAGTTTTCCTCCGCCGAGTTAGGGCGTGAGATCTGAACCGACAAACTTCTAGTCTACACTTCTCATTCGTCGTGTTCTTCACCCCGTAATTAAAAGTTACTTTTATTACTCGCTTGATTCTCAAACCTTTCAAAATCTTCAAAGGTGTTTATTCTTCAAATCTTCACACATATGAACACCTCAAACGAATACGCTCTTGATTCGCTTTCTAAGCAATGATTTTCTTCAAGATTCCTCAATTGTGTGGATCCTCGATCTATACAACTCGAACCTAAGACAAAGATCACTTAGTGAAATTCTTCAAGGCTCATCCGTCAAATTCTCAAACTTGTTCTTTTGAAAACCTTCCGAGAACGAGATATGACCTCTCCAAAATTCCTCGCAACTATACTATGTTCACAGGTATTTCATGTCCGCCAATCACTAGGTTCTCATCAACTTAACTCATTTGCGCTCTCAAGAAAAGTTGCATACTTCTTCAAGGAATTGATTGTTCAAATTCCTCACCAAGAATATGGTATGGAAAGAAGCCCTCAAAGGAGGAAAGAGGCCCGAGGTCATGACGGCTTTTGAAATACCCGAGGACATCTATGCCGACTATTGCACACTGATGAAGCCAAGTTTGGCAAGGAAAATAAAATCAGCGCAAGGTGCGATTCAGAGGATTGAAAGGAGATGGGCAGGAATGGAGGGAGGCTGTGTATGTTACTCCAAAGTATATGAAGAAATTGCCTTAATCCTCCATGCCCAAGAGCTCCATTGGCACCTAGCGAAGAAGTCACCCCACCAAAGATCAAGCGTGGTGAGGACTTTCCCAAGAATGGGCCAAGCGCCAAGCCAAGTTGGCGAGACAAGCCAAAGAAGCAAGGAGGAAATTCAATGAAGACTCACATCTGCCGGCTCACCATCGAGGCCCCCGCTGCTTCCGTAAAATCAATGGCAAAGAAGCCACAGACAAGCCAAGTGCTTCCACCAATAGTGCCCTCATGGCTAAAATCTTAGCAATGCCCTCACGGCCAGCCTCCTCATGCCGCCTCGCCTCCCAAATCCTCGCCTCCTCCAAAGTCCTCAAGAGCTCCTCCAAAGTCCTCAAGACTGCATCTCGCCACGTACAAAGGACTCGCAGTGCATCTCTATTGCTCTCGTGTCTCAAAGAAGTTCTCACCAGCACCAAATTCTTCATCAGCCCCATCACCAAGAAAAGGCAACGGCCGGTCGAGGTCCCCTGGCCAAGTCCGAAGAAGAAACAGTTGCCTTCCAAGTGCCATCCGATGATGAAGCTGATGATGATGAATTTGCAGAGATCATCGAGACCGACAAGAAAGGGCCATGAGCCAAAGGCACACCTCGTACAACGCTGGATCCAAGGGCGATCCTCGAGTACATTGATCTCCGGCACGAAGACGGATATTGATGCACCACGCCAGAATGAATGATGACTTTGGGAAAGTCAAGATCCCAATTCTCCACTTTACCCCAATCCAACAAATTCTCACCCCTCGCACCAACGGTTCAAATGGGCTCAAGAAATTCATCCCACCTCGTCCGTGCTTGAAGAAATTCCAGCCACTAGTGTCGATGAACCCGTCACCGATCCGCTGAACACGCAGATCGTGATATGAAGAGGAATCAAAAATCTCACCAAGAACTGAGATTGCATTCCCGAGGTAGTGATGCAACTCACCGACATCGCACTACCAAAACCAAAGAATCCATTCTCAACGGCAAAAGTTAAAGGTCAAGATTTCTTCAAGAGCATGTGTTCTTCAATCGACTACAACCCATATGACTTGCCGATAAGGAAGAGGTGCTCGACTGCTAGTCAAGCCAACTTCTATTCCTTTGTGCTATTCAACAAAGACAAAATCTTCGATCATGCACATATTCCTCACATGGACATGGAATTTGCCAGTGCTCGATCCACCCTCGTTCTTCACGATGCGGATTGCTGAATTTATAATCGACATTCGTGGATTGGAATGAAGAACTCATTCTTCAATTCTATGCCACGCTGCACATCACCGGAGATTCTCAAGATGTGAACTCATGGGTACTGGATCGATGACGAAAAATACTACTACAAGGCACCAAGAATCAATTGCTTCGCCCTCCCACTCGCCCCTCCCCAAGATGGTGCTCGCTGCATCTATAGCTAACCCGAGCTACAAATCACTACATGCAAGTTCTGATGAAGCTTTGAAGCCGTGGCAGGCCCCATGAACCAAATTCTTCACAAGGAATTACTATATGTGCCTTGACTGTCTATCGATTCTCGATGAAGACAATGAGTCCTATCAAAGGCCACGACTCAAATGATGAAGAAGTCATTGGCATCATGAAGAATATGCTTTTCAATATCATTCATGGCGCCCCATCAACTTCCATGATTTCTTCATGAGGACTCGCAAACATTGCTATGTCACCTTTTGAGTCAAGCCTTATGCACCATGGATTATGAGGTTCATCGTGACAAGGTCTTCACCAATTACAAGGTCCGACATCAACCATCAGAGCTACTTGCTCCAATTGAAGTCCTCAAACGAACATTTTCCTTAGCCGATGACAAAGGCAAGGCAACTGCCAGGATAGATGAAGGCATTCGCCCATTGATGGTCAATTTCGCAAGGCTGCATCCTACTCCACCAATGACGACTCGCCACACATGACTCGCCACCAATACCTCAAACCAAGCAAAATCCTCAAGCCACAAAGACCTGTGGTGATGACCGATCGTGAGTTACTCCTCGCCTTCATCGTAAGGTTGATCGCAATCATAAATGGGTCAAGGCCGCTTGGTTCAATTCTTGACAACATGACCTCAACACACAATGAAGTGAAGAAAACCAATACTACCTCCATGAAACCTTCAACTGCACTGGCTGTTCTATCTCATCTCTACAACAAGAAGATCTCAAGAACATGGGTCTCAAGGAAGAATTTGACTGGTCTGCACCTCCACCAAGAAATTCAAGAAGGTCAAGGTTCCTTCCTTGATGGTCAGCCCTATTTTTCATCGCGCACAATCGATGAAAATGAAGACTTGGACGACACTACGACAGTCTCTACTACGACAACCGATTCGACAACGCCAAGGCCTCCATCAACTTGATATTCTTCGTATGCGTAGTCCTCGTTTTCGATCCTCGCTATCATTCATGACAAAGGGGAGAAATTTGAGTTAGTCATCAAGCCGGTCTATTATATGGGCTGCTTTTTGCTAAGTTACAACTCTCGCTCTTCTCAAACTTTTATTGGATCGAGTTGTAATCTTAAACCCGATGGTGCTCGATACTTTTGATTTGTTCTCCGCATGCTTATTCTTTGTTATGTGTTAGTAAACGCATGCTGAATTACATCAGTCACCATATTTCATCATGCATTTCAAATTCTTCATATTATATGTCAAATGCATGTATGAATTACAAGATATAGGGGGAGATCTCCATGATTCAACTTTTCAAATGTGCATTGCCTCAAAAGCAAATTCGTCACTATGCACATCTTCAGGGGGAGTTCTTCTATATCTTGCAATAAAATTCCTCAATATCAGTATTTACACTTCATATATTTATCCCCGTTGAAAACTTAACCTATATTGTCATCAATCACCAAAAAGGGGGAGATTGTAAGTGCATCTAGTGCCCCTTAGTGATTTTGGTGTATTGAAGACTTATAGGTTAAGGGACTAATGTGTTTACGAGTGTACACATGTCTATAAGTCCATGAGGAGTTTGATATTTACAGAGATAGTCGACCTTTTAAAATGAAGTTCTTCAATCAAGACTTTGATATTCTCAAGACTTCTCAAGACTTTGAAAGTGAAGAAATTGGTGTGACCTTGAAGACTTGGTATTCATTTGAGGAACATGAAGCGTGAAGACTTTTGTTTTTTGTTTCGCTTTTTCTTCTTGAGTCATAGGAAACACCGTCGTTAAAGGGGGTCGAGGAAATACTAAGGAAAAATTTCCATGATGCTCAACTCAAAATCCTACACCTACCAATCCCTTCGAGTGAAGCCTTTGAAATCTCATACAGTCTACTAATTTATTCAAAGGATGTAGACAAAGTTCTTCCGTCACTGAGGAATTTGTTCGACCGAGGAGTTATGAATTCGCCAAAGGCGGATTGCCTACACAAAGGAGGAACATGATAGCCCCGAGGAATTTGAGAATCAAATTTCCGACACATTGTGTTACGCGCCACTGTCCCAAAATATCTTATCCACATAATACCATATCATTGAAGGGCATTTATGTCTTATCATGTCGGGTTGCTCCTCAGGCTATAAATAGCCGCCTCACAACCACTAGCTGGTTGGTTGCCCGAGAGAACTTGACACTTGTCATTTGAGAGCAACCCATTCGAGGACTTTGAGCGAAAATCATCGAAAGGAGGAAAACCCAAAACCAAACCCTACAAACCCAAAGTGATTGAGCATCATCAAGAGATTGATCCTCCGGGATCCGACGCTTGTTACCTTTGAAGACTGTGCTTCTTCCGCATAGCTTAGGCCATGGTCTAGAGCATCCAAGAGGAATTGTGGATCGCCGAGTAAACCGAGTCTGTGGAAGGTTTGGAAGTCGCTCAAGACTTACCACGAGTGATTGGACGAGGTCTGTGTGACCTTAGTTCAAGGAGAATACGGTGAGGACTTGTGTCCCGAAGCTGCGTGCTCAGCGATCAAGGGTGTCCTGGATCTGTGTCCTCGAGTTTAAATACTCAAATAGCCTCCAACCAGACGCATAACCGAGACAAAGAGCTTGAACTGGTCTACCAAATCATTGTCTTCACCAACCTTATCGGTTCTATTTCCTCAACTCTTTCATTTCCTCACATCGTGTTGAGTGTTGGTTCATATCTCTGTTTGAAGACTTTGATCAAGACTTTCTCAATTTCCCCGCCCAAATTTCTTCACCGCTTTGTCTTCATGTTGTGTTATCCTCGTGTTTACGCTTCTCAGACTCGGATTGTCTTCATTTCATCATGATGACCATGCCCATTCTCGTTATGCTTACTTCGAGTACTTATTCCGCTGCAAGTAGTTCTTCGCTTAGGAATTTCTCACCCCTCTAGTCGATATAACGCACTTTCAAGTTAACTATCTACTCCCACTAGACAAGTACTAACTTACTCTTAGCTAACTAGACGATGCCACACGTACACGCGAAACACCGCACCGCGCCGCCGCCTACCGCCGACTTCTGCCAGAGAAAGGGAGAGGCTACAGAGCTCGCGCTGGTTGGCCCTTTTCCATGCCAGCGTGGTCCACCGGCTTGCCCAAGCCGGAAACCCACTTGACGAGCTGGTAAAATCGGCGTCATAACGCATGCGCGTCTGACAGCCTCCTGTGGCTATTTTCGCGCCTCCATGTTGTCGGCCCGCTATGGGCGCGCCTACTCTTGACTCAGAGCTGGCAGGCGCTGTCGTTTGCATGTCTACCGGCGGCGCACAAATTGGTGTTACGCTGCTCCGCCAGTGGTCGCGCCCGACAACTCCTTGCTCTTCCGCCATGCGGTCGAGCCCAACAACCTCGACCCACGCATTGCCATCTAAAGATGATAGAATGCCTCCTCCGCCTCGCCTTCCGTGAAAAACCGAACACTAGTTCCGCGGTGACCGCCCGACGCCGCCATCATGGACGGGGGGGCATGGCGACGGGCGAAGCGCCACGCTGGCTGGTGGGGGGCTTATGAGGATACGGCGAAGTTGGGTCACGGTGGCATCCGAGAATGCCGGAAACAATACTTATAGGGGAAGGTAGCGCGACGGTCATCGGAATTCAATGCATAATGGCTTAGAGTGCCAGCTTGCCGTGGAAAACTAGGGAAACTGAATTATGACTGTGCTGGCCCCGCCCCGCTCGGGTCGCACGCCGCATGGCGGTCAAACGAAAGTGCACTCAATCATCTCCTCCTTGTCAATAATGATTTCACGGATTTAAAAGCCCGCAACAATTAAAGCGATCTGCTGCGATCGCTAGCTATCAGAATTACGCCGCTGCATGCAGCACTCAAAATCACTCAGAGGCAGACGCCAAGATGCAATGAGTCGCAGCCGAGGGCACGATGCAACCACTTAAATCGCTGGAATTAATTAGGCTTAAACTTCGCATGCCGTTAATTATTGCCATGCCTTGGTCTTGCTGCTTTGCTAACGAGGACTAATAAACCCGGACGAAGGAGTACCTTGGTTGGTGAGAGGTTTGAATTAAGCCCCGCAAACCGGAAAGGAGGTACTAGTACATGCGTGATCCGCTATTTATTCGTGTAGGATCGAGTAGGTCGTTTCTTGAATTGAGCCATGCAAACCGGAAAGGAGGTAGTATGCGTGATACGCTATTTATCCGTGTAGGACCGAGTAGTGTAGCTTGTCAGCTTTTCTGAGGTAGGCATTTTTATCCGTAGGATCGATAGTGTAGCTTGTTAGTTTCTTCGTCGAGGTAGGCATTTTATTCAAAAAGCTGCCACTTCAAGATCTTGCATCGCAAATAAAACTGCCAGAAAGCGCATTTGTAGGCTAGCTAGTGATCCATCAAGAATTTGTAAACACCGAGCTTAACAGAAATAAGTAATCGTAATGCATCTCAATGATTCACAGATCATACACAAATATGTAGCTCCAAAAGCAAAGATCAGCCACTTCGGATCTTGCGTCAGAACTAAAACTAACTAGTACGATTCCTATACATAAGATCAACATGTTAATGCATCTCAATGATTCATGATCATATACAAATATGTAGCTCCAAAAGCAAAGATCTAGAAAAACATCTGTTCTTCCTACTAACATGGATGCTTCTTCGCCAACATTCAAGATGCATCGAAGACAAATTTGTTTGTGAAGTCTACAATTCCTCTTGCAAACGTAAGTGGTTTCACCAACAGCTGGAACCATGAGAATGAACCACATGATGGAGGAACATCCACCGCAATATGATTTGGTCTTCTCGATCACACCGCGAGACTATTTTCGAATACAAACTTTAACTTAGGGAAAATGATGCCCATTGTATAATCGACCAAAGCAATGAAGCACCAAGTGTTGGCCAAGAATAGTACAATACTACTTTTCTGCAGTCCATGAAGTGACTATCCAATCTTTGTGTCTATTTTCAAATGGCAATCGCATGCAGTGACTATACTATTCTCTTGTCCAGCTCAACCAAAATTGCGGACACTTTGTTTGTTTGCCAATAGCAACGGGCGCATATCTCCTCGTCACAAATATCAAGCAGCTAGTAAACATATACCACACCATGTTCGTAGTGATGGAAGAGGTGAAATCGATATAACCGAAATTGAGCATCCAATCATTGACTCCGCCCCTGCACCTCCAATGTAGGTCCACCCGCCAATAAATTCACATGCAAACCACTAGTATTACTATCTAATGACAAGACAAAAAGAGTAGCAAGATAGTAGAAAACCATGTTCCTTCGAATGAACAACTCATAGTGCCACCAATTGATATAAAGGTTTGGAAAAACATGCTCCTAATGTTGAACCAGCTTGACTTTTGTGCAGCTCCACTAAAATCGAGCATCCCTGCTTTGCATAGATATTGAAAGTGTGATTACTATAAAAGTGGCACTAGTTGAAGCATAAACTCACAAATATAAGAATTCCAATTTCTTAATGGGAAAAGGTAGCAAGACTGTTTCTAACCACCGTTTGAAGGAATAAATAAAGCAACACCGGTCGATGTCGAAGGCATACATAGTTTTTTTCTTCAAAACTGAGCCATTCCCGACCTTTCCTTCTTTTTAAGCAAATTTTGTGCGCTTCTACTAAAATAAAATGCCATCACCGCTTTGACAATTTAGTTACATTGTACAAAAGGAAATGACTTAACATTACATCATGATGTCGGTATGTAGTAGACAGTATTAGAGACAAACATACGCATCCTCCGATAACATAATGAATATTGATTTTAACAAAGTGTGACTAGCTTTACCGGATAATTTGAGTGAACTCTACACCCTATGTTCTTAATATAAGACGCTTTGCGGTTCAATTTAAAGTACCCAAACGCCTAGTATTTAGAAAAACAGTAGTAGTTTTCTTGAGCACATATCCGGGAAAGCTTGCCACACTTTATTTATGTCCATACGCTTAATGCAACACCATTCAAATACTACAAATATACACTAATCCAAAGGGCTAGTGCAACAAGAGAGTAGAAGTTAGTTTATTACAGGTACAAGACAATGGTTTTACTGAACAAATTTCAATAAACTCTAGCACTGGAAGGTTTCTATAAGAATTAATAATACAAAATGTAAAGGTAACAAGTTTCAGCATTGGTATACTAGCTGTGCATGAGCATTAAACCAAATACAAAAGTCTGAAGGTAACTAGCATTATTAGCTAATGACAATAATTTTTTTTGCAAACCATGTACCTCCAAGGTAAATTTCATTTTGAACTTGGGGGGACCTTAAAAATTGCTATCCCAATCTTGATAATCGATCAAACATAAAAACTTGATCTTTCCTCTTGATAATCAAGAGAACAGCCGGAGGAGGAGGTGCCCACTTGACCTTTCCTCTTGTCTTCATAATTGTCTCTGCAGTTTAACCAAAATAAAATGACATCGCTTTGGCATTTTGGTGACACTGCATAAAAAATTAACTTATCTCATGAAAGTGAGGTATGTAATCTATAAGCATTAATAAAGGCAAAAATCAAGGTAGTAACAAGTTTCATCATTGGTATAATCGGGCTGCAACAAGATTAGAATGCCTTAGCTAAAAATCTTTAATACATCCACAATCAACAGCTAACTCTGAAATGATCCAAAGGACATTAAATGGCACTGCTTAAATTTATCTGTGGCATTAGACTAAGAGCGCATTAGTTAAATGTGGCATCACTTTAGCAAGAGTATTGCTTGACTTGACAACAAGCGTTATACTAACAAAGCAAAAAAGTGGCAATAAGAGCATGGGAGGCCCATTCGACAAGGGGCTTATTCAAGACGATGTACCTCCACTGGACGCAGAGTGGTGAGGGAGGTATGGTTGCCCAGAGCAACAAATATCCGGCAACATATGTGGATTACGCCCCATTTTTGTTCTCTTTAGCCACCTTTTTCCTATGTGAGGACAACAAACCGATCGACCTGGTCATTCTCTATTATGCGTTGTCATGCCTTTCTACCCTTCTTCAACCAAGAGACACGAGACTGCTCCTTAGCTACTGATTTTCCCCTTTTCAACCTAGATGCGGGTTAGATGCCTACTCTCTTGGACAAGAAAGTCTCCTTCCTTTCCTTATTCAACCTGCATATGCATTAGTCTCGCATGAAGTAGGGTTTTAATAGTGCAAATTATGGTTTTCGCTCAGGTGCAGCAGAAGAGCAGAGGATAGCAAATTGGGAAGATGGTGGAGGGAAAAGATCCACATATGCAACGATGCCGATGGGGCAATAGAACAAGGGTATGGTTCAAAAGAGGTAGCATACCGAGGGTCGGCGCGAAGTGGTCTTCGCTGCGGGTCGCTGCCCTCCGCACACACTCACACGACATTGATCTCCACGCTGGGCGCTTAGGTCCGAGAGGACACCTTGTGTTGCCAAGGCGTGACTCGCCACGACGCATTTGAAAGGCCAACGCTGCATGTCCTTTTTTTCCCGGCGGATCTGTGACCACCGTGAGGAGGAGAGAGAGGCCGCTTTTTTAGATCCTCGAGAGAGGTGGTAGTGTGAGAAGCAAGTGGGCAGCCCTTGGCAAGAAAGCGCCAAGCTCCAGCCTATATATCTTCTTTATACTACTAGTACGGAGGTGGAGTAGTGGTAGAGTAGTTTATATTTTCTCTCGCATGACAGTACAGTTAGTCGTGCTTCAAAACTGAACAACAACGCGCCATTAAAAAATATAGGTCGATAACTAGTGCGGCGCACTCTGCCAACGCGCCGAGACGTCATTTTGCACGAAGAAATTACACACCATGTCTCGCTGCTGATGTGGTCCAGATCCACATATCGCTGAGACGACGGCGAGTAGTAGGAGTATTTCCGAACCGGACGTAGGTCGGGCGCTTCTTCGGAACTGTGGCAACCGGCAACCGCCCATCGACTCTTTTCTCCTTTCCTCTCGATTTGAACTCGCTATCGACGCTTCTTCCTCTCCTCCTCCATTTTCCTTCAGCCCTTCACCCTTCTTCTCGCCATTCTTCGATCGCCTTCTCCATGGAGGGAACAGGACGGAAACGACTTCGTTATTCTTGCCCCAATCCGAAAGATGACGTGGTGGATGAACTCATTGATCGGTGCGACGTCATCACCTCGCTAGCATGGCAGGTTCGTTCAAGCCCATTCTCGACTCAACTAATAACATCATTACAAGGAACCCAAGAGTCAAGGAGCGGTTTGATCTCCCCATCTTCTTCGCTGACTCGATGATCGGCGCGCACACGATCGAGGCCTCGCTTCGTGCAAGTTGATGCCGCTTGATAATGATACGTATGATGTTAAGATGCCATCGCTGAGGGCAAGGCTTGGGCAAGCGTAAATGGAGATTGGGTTGTTTACATTGGGTCCAATCATGAAAGTGGAACTTGTGAATGTGTACACTCGTGACCGGTTCCACTTCCAAAATCTCAGCAGATCGCCCAGAGGTTGAGCACACCGGTATTGTACGCACGCTCAAATACAATCATGGTGATCGTCTTCACTTAAGATAGCAATTTCTCGAGTCCCCAACCGCTTGGAATTACAACAACTATGAAGTTGTTGCTATCTTCGACAAGCTTGTTGCCGTCAGCTGCTGGTTTGACTCGATGGATATTGCTCAAAAATCAGTTTCGTATAACGGATGAGTACCGT
>JAHIAM010006272.1:0-27565 GCA_021605205.1 Aegilops longissima | reverse complement strand
GGCAATCCACCACACCACAAACTAGAGTAGGGTTTTACACCACAATGGTGGCCCGAACTAGTATAAACCTTATGTCTCTTGTGCTGTTCCTTTCAGAGTTTAGATCCTAGCAAGGTGGCGGGTGCTGGAAGGTAGAGGGCGAGATTCGCCACACTCCAGTTGTTCGAACCTCAAGGGTTTGCCGGAACCCAAATCCGACATTGTCAATTGCAGCTTGTCGAGGCGACGGGGAAGTGGAGATCGTTGGGGAACGAGTAATTTCAAAAAATTCCCACGCCCACACAAGACCATGGTGATGGCATAGCAACGAGAGGGGAGATTGTCCGTCCACGCACTGTGAGACCGAAAGCGAAGCGTTATAACAACGCTGTTGATGTAGTCGCACGCCTTCACGATCCGACCGATCCAAGCACCGAACGACGGCACCTCCGAAGTTCTGCACACGCTCAGCTCGATGACGATCCCCTGACTCGATCCAGCAAAGTGTCGGGATGAGTTCCACAAGACGACGGCGCAGACGATGATGATGTTTCATCGCAGGGCTTCGCTTAAACTCCATGACGATATGACCGGTGGAATATCGTGGAAGGGGCACCAGACACGGCTAAGAGATCCAAGGATCAATTGTTGTCCATGGGGTGCCCCTGCCCCGTGATATAAAGGAGGGAGGAGGAGGAGGCCGCCCTAGGAGGGCGCGCCATGGGGAGTCCCACTCCCACCGGAGTAGGATTCCCTTTCCTAGTCCAACTAGGAGTCCTTCCATGTATTAGGAGTAGGAGACAAGTAAGGAAGAGAGAAGGAAGGAAGGGGTGCGGTTCTCCCCTAGTCCACCCGACTAGGCCATGGGGCGCGCGCCTGCCCTAGGCAGCCCTCTCTTTCCTGCAGGGCCCAATAAGGCCCAATACTTCCCCCGGCGAATTCCTCAACTCTCCGGTACTCAAAATACCCAATCATTCGAACCTTTCCGAACTCCGAATATAGTCGTCCAATATATCGATCTTTACGCCTCGACCATTTCGAGACTCCTCGTCATGTCCCCGATCTCATCCGGGACTCCGAACTCCTTCGTTACATCAAAACTCATAAACTCATAATATAACCGCCATCGAAACCTTAAGTTGCGGACCCTACGGGTTCGAGAACTATGTAGACATGACCTAGAACTATTCTCGGTCAATAACCAATAGCGGACCTGGATGACCATATTGGTCTCCTACATATTCTACGAAGATCTTTATCGGTCAAACCGCATAACAACATACGTTGTTCCTTTGTCATCGGTATGTTACTTGCCCGAGATTCGATCGTCGGTATCCAATACCTAGTTCAATCTGCTACCGCAAGTCTCTTTACTCGCTTCGTAATGCATCATTCCGAACTAACTCATTAGCTACATTGCTTGCAAGGCTTATAGTGATGTGCATTACCGAGAGGGCCCAGAGATACCTCTCCGACAATCGGAGTGACAAAACCTAATCTCGAAATACGCCAACCCAACATGTACCTTTGGAGACACCTGTAGTACTCCTTTATAATCACCCAGTTACGTTGTGACGTTTGGTAGCACCCAAAGTGTTCCTCCGGTAAACGGGAGTTGCATAATCTCATAGTTACAGGAACATGTATAAGTCATGAAGAAAGCAATAGCAACATACTAAACGATCAAGTGCTAGGCTAACGGAATGGGTCATGTCAATCACATCATTCTCCTAATGATGTGATCCCATTAATCAAATAACAACACATGTCTATGGTTAGGAAACATAACCATCTTTGATTAATGAGCTAGTCAAGTAGAGGCATACTAGTGACTATATGTTTGTCTATGTATTCACACATGTATCATGTTTCCGGTTAATACAATTCTAGCATGAATAATAAACATTTATCATGAAATAAGGAAATAAATAATAACTTTATTATTGCCTCTAGGGCATATTTCCTTCAGTCTCCCACTTGCACTAGAGTCAATAATCTAGTTCACATCATCATGTGATTCAACATTAATATTCACATCTCGTATGTGATTAACACCCATAGTTCACATCGTCATGTGACCAACACCCAAAGGGTTTACTAGAGTCAATAATCTAGTTCACATCTCTATGTGATTAACACCCAAAGAGTACTAAGGTATGATCATGTTTTGCTCGTGAGAGAAGCTTAGTCAACGGTCCGCATCACATTCGAGCCGTATGTATTTTGCAAATATTCTATGTCTACAATGCTCGCACCGGAGCTACTCTAGCTAATTGCTCCCACTTTCAATATGTATCCAGATTGAGACTTAGAGTCATCTCGATCAGTGTAAAAGCTTGCATCGATGTAACTCTTTACGACGGGCTCTTTTATCACTTCCATAATCGAGAAATATTTCCTTAGTCCTCACTAAGGATGTTCTTGACCAATATCCATGATCTAATCCTAGATCACTATTGTACTCCTTTCCAAATTCAGAGCAAGGTATACAATAGGTCTGTACATAGCATAGCATACTTTATAGAACCTATGATGAGGCATAGGAATGACTTTCATTCTCTTTTCTATTTTCTGCCGTCGGGTCGGATTCGAGTCTTACTCAATTTCACACCTTTGCAAACACGTGCAAGAACTTTTCTTTGACTGTTCCATTTTGAACTACTTCAAAATCTTGACAAGGTATGTACTTATTGAAAAAACTTATCAAGCGCCTTGATCTATCTCAATAGATCTTGATGCTCAATTTGTAAGTAGCTTTACTAAGGTCTTTCTTTAAAGAACTCCTTTCAAATACTCCTTTATGCTTTCCGTAAAATTCTACATCATTTCGATCAACAATATGTTACTCACATATATTTATCGAAAAAGGCGTAGTGCTCCCACTCACTTTATTGTAAATACAGGCTTCATCGTAGTCTCAGAGAAAACTATATGCTTTGATCAACTTATCAAAGCGCAGTATTCCAACTCCGAGATGCTTGCACCAGTCCATAGATGGATTGTGGAGCTTGCACATTTTGTTAGCACCTTTAGGATTGACAAAATCTTTGGTTGCATCATATACAATTCTTCTTTAATAAATCCATTAAAGAATGTAGTTTTGACATCCATTTGCCAGATTTCATAAAATGTGGTAATTGCTAACATGATTCGACAGACTTAAGCATCGCTACAGTTGAGAAAATCTCATTGTAGTCAACACCTTGAACTTGTCAAAACCTTTTCAAGAAGTCGAGCTTTGTAGATAGTAACACTACTATCGCTGTCCGCCTTCCTCTTGAAGATCCATTTATTTTCTATGGCTTGCCGATCATCGGGCAAGTCAACCAAAGTCCATACTTTGTTCTCATACATGGATCCCATCTCAGATTTCATGGCCTCAAGCCATTTTATGAATCTGGGCTCATCATCGCTTCCTCATAGTTCGAGGTTCATCATGGTCTAGTAACATGACTTCCTGAACATGATTACCGCACCACTCTGGTGCGGATCTTACTCGGAAGACCCACGAGGTTTGGTAGCAACTTGATCTGAAGTTTTATGATCATCATCATTAACTTCCTCACTAATTGGTGTAGGAATCATCGAACTGATTTCGTGATGAACTTCTTTCCAATAAGGAGAAGGTACAATTACCTCATCAAGTTATACTTTCCTCCCACTCACTTCTTTCGAGAGAAACTTCTTCTCTAGAAAGGATCCATCTTAGCAACGAAAAACTTGCCTTCGATATGTGATAGAAGGTGTACCCAATAGTTACCTTTGGGTATTCTATGAAGACGACTTCTCGATTTGGGTTCGAGCTATCGTGAAAACTTTTCACATAAGCATCACAACTCCAAATTTTAAGAAACGACAGCTTAGGTTTACTACTAAACCATAGTTCATACGGTGTCATCTCAACGGATTTAGATGGTGCCCTTTAAGCGTGAATGCAGCTGTATCTAATGCATAACCCCAAAATGATAATGGTAAATCAAGTAAGAGACATCATAGATAGCACCATATCAAAATAAAGTACGGTTACGATGACGTTCGGACACACCATAACGTTGTGGTGTTCCGGTGGCGTGAGCTGTGAAACTATTCCACTTTGTTTTAATTGAAGACCAAACTCAGAACTCAAATATTCATCTCCACGATCAGATCACGAAACTTTATTTTCTTGTTACGATGATTTTCTACTTCACTCTGAAATTCTTTGAACTTTTCAACTATTTCAGACTTATGTTTCATCAAGAAGATATACCCATATCTGCTCAAATCATCTTGTGAAGGTCGAAAATAACGATATTTGCCACGAGCATCAACACTCATTGGATCGCATACATCGGTATGTATTATTTCCAATAAGTCAGATCTCGCTCCATTGTTCCAACAACGGAGTTTTAGTCATCTTGCCCAAAAGGCACGGTTCGCAAGCATCAAATGATTCATAATCAAGTGATTCCAAAACCCATCAAGATGGAGTTTCTTCATGCGCTTTACACCGATATGACTCCAAACGGTAGTGCCACAAATAAGTTGCACTATCATTATTAACTTTGCATCTTTTGGCATCAATATTATGAATATGTGTATTACTACTATCGAGATCCAACAAACTATTTTCATTGGGTGTATGACCATTGAAGGTTTTATTCATTTAAATGTAACAACAATTATTCTCTGATTTTAAATGAATAACCGCTTTGAAAACTATTTTCATTGGGTGTATGACCATTGAAGGTTTTATTCATGTAAACAGAACAACAATTATTCTTTGACTTTAAATGAATAACCGTTTTGCAATAAGCATGATCAAATCATATTCATGCTCAACGCAAACACCAAATAACATTTATTTAGGTTTAACACTAATCCCGAAAGTATAGGGAGTGTGCGATGATGATCATATCAATCTTGGAACTACTTCCAACACTCATCGTCACTTCCCTTCAACTAGTCTCTGTTTATTTCGTAACTCCTGTTTCGAAGTTACTAATCTTAGCAACCTAACAAGTATCAAATACTCGTGGGCTACTATAAACACTAGTAAAGCACACATCAATAACCTGTATATCAAATATACCCTTGTTCACTTTGCCATCCTTCTTATCCACCAAATATTTGGGGTATTTCCGCTTCAAAGGACCATTTCCTATGCAGTGTAAGCACTCGGTTTCAGGCTTTGGTTCAGCTTTGGGTTTCTTCGTGGAAGTGACAACTTGCTTGTCATTCTACTTGAAGTTCCCTTTCTTTCCCTTTGCCCTTTTCTTGAAACTAGTGGTCTTGTCAATCATCAACACTTGATGCTCTTTCTTGATTTCTACCTTCGTCGATTTCAACATCACGAAGAGCTCGGGAATCGCTTTCGCCATCCCTTGCATACTATAGTTCATCACGAAGTTCTAGTAACTTAGTGATGGTGACTAGAGAATTCTGTCAATCACTATCTTATCCGGAAGATTAACTCCCACTTGATTCAAGCGATTGAAGTACCTGCACAATCTGAGCACATGCTCACTAGTTGAGCGATTCTCCTCCATCTTTTAGCTATAGAACTTGTTGGAGACTTCATATCTCTCAACTCGGTATTTGCTGAAATATTAACTTCAACTCTGGAACATCTCATATGGTCCATGACGCTCAAAACGTCTTTGAAGTCCCGATTCTAAGCCGCTTAAGCATGGTGCACTAAACTATCAAGTAGTCATCATATTGAGCTAGCCAAACGCTCATAACGCCTCAGATCTGCTCCTGCAATAGGTCCGTCACCTAGCGGTGCATTAAGGACATAATTTTCGTGCAGCAATGAGGATAAACCTCAGATCACGGATCCAATCCGCATCATTGCTACTAACATCTTTCAACACAATTTTCTAGGAACATATATAAAAACATAGGGAAGCAACAACGCGAGCTATTGATCTACAACATAATTTGCAAAATACTACCAGACTAAGTTCATGATAAATTAAAGTTCAATTAATCATATTACTTAAGAACTCCCACTTAGATAGACATCTCTCTAGTCATCTAAGTGATTACGTGATCCAAATCAACTAAACCATGTCCGATCATCACGTGAGATGGAGTAGTTTCAATGGTGAACATCACTATGTTGATCATATCTACTATATGATTCACGCCGACCTTTCGGTCTCCGTGTTCCGAGGCCATATCTGTTATATGCTAGGCTCGCCAAGTTTAACCTGAGTATTCCGCATGCGCAACTGTTTTGCACCCGCTTGTATTTGAACGTAGAGCCTATCACACCCGATCATCACGTGGTGTCTCAAAGACGAAGAACTTTCGCAACGGTGCATATTCAGGAGAACACTTCTTGATAATTTTGTGAGAGATCATCTTATAATGCTACCGCCAATCAAAGCAAGATAAGATGCATAAAGGATAAACATCACATGCAATCAATATAAGTGATATGATATGGCCATCATCATCTTGTGCTTGTGATCTCCATCTCCGAAGCATCGCTCATGATCACCATCGCCACGGGCGCGACACCTTGATCTCCATCGTAGCATCGTTGTCGCCTCGCCAACTATTGCTTCTACAACTATCGCTACCGCTTAGTGATAAAGTAAAGCAATTACATGGCTTTTGCATTTCATACAATAAAGCGACAACCATATGGCTCCTGCCGCTTGCGATAACTTGGTTACAAAACATGATCATCTCATACAATAAAATATAGCATCACGCCTTGACCATATCACATCACAACATGCCCTGCAAAAACAAGTTAGACGCCCTCTACTTTGTTGTTGCAAGTTTTACGTGGCTGCTACGGGCTGAGCAAGAACCGTTCTTACCTCGCATCAAAACCACAACGATAGTTTGTCAAGTTGGTGTTGTTTTAACCTTCGCAAGGACCGGGCGAGCCACACTCGGTTCAACTAAAGTGAGAGAAATAGACACCGCCGTCACCTTTAAGCAACGAGTGCTCAAGCGGTGAAACCAGTCTCGCGTAAGCGACGCTGTAATGTCGGTCCGGCCGCTTCATCTCACAATACCGCCGAACCAAAGTATGACATGCTGGTAAGCAGTATGACTTATATCGCCCACAACTCACTTGTGTTCTACTCGCATATGACATCAACGATAAACCAGGCTCGGATGCCATGTTGGGGAACGAGTAATTTCAAAAATTCCTACGCACACACAAGACCATGGTGATGGCATAGCAACGAGAGGGGAGAGTGTCTGTCCACGCACTCGTGAGACCGAAAGCGAAGCGTTATAACAACGCGGTTGATGTAGTCGTGCGCCTTCACGATCCGACCGATCCAAGCACCGAACGTACGGCACCTCCGAGTTCTGCACACGCTCAGCTCGATGACGATCCCGGACCGATCCAGCAAAGTGTCGGGATGAGTTCCGTCGACGACGGCGTGGGACGATGATGATGCTCTACCGGCGCAGGGCTTCGCCTAAACTCTGCGACGATATGACCGAGGTGGAATATCGTGGAAGGGGGCACCGCACACGGCTAAGAGATCCAAGGGATCAATTGTTGTCCATGGGGTGCCCCCTGCCCCCGTATATAAAGGAGGGAGGGAGGAGGAGGCCGGCCCTAGGAGGGGCGCGCCATGGGGAGTCCTACTCCCACCGGGAGTAGGATTCCCCTTTCCTAGTCCAACTAGGAGTCCTTCCATGTATTAGGAGTAGGAGACAAGTAAGGGAAGAGAGAAGGAAGGAAGGAAGGGGCGTGCCCTCCCTAGTCCAATTCGGACTAGGCCATGGGGCGCGCGCCTGCCCTAGGCAGCCTCTCTCTTTCCCTTGCCCAATAAGGCCCAATACTTCTCCCCGCGAATTCTCAGAATCTCCCAGACTCGAAAAATACCCAATCATTCGGAACCTTCCGAACTATGAATATAGTCGTCCAATATATCGATCTTTACGTCTCGACCATTTCGAGACTCCTCGTCATGTCCCCGATCTCATCCGGGACTCCGAACTCCTTCGGTACATCAAAACTCATAAACTCATAATATAACTGTCATCGAAACCTTAAGCGTGCGGACCCTACGGGTTCGAGAACTATGTAGACATGACCTAGAACTATTCTCGGTCAATAACCAACAGCGGACCTGGATGACCATATTGGCTCCTACATATTCTACGAAGATCTTTATCGGTCAAACCGCATAACAACATATGTTGTTCCCTTTGTCATCGGTATGTTACTTGCCCGAGATTCGATCGTCGGTATCCAATACCTAGTTCAATCTCGCTATCGGCAAGTCTCTTTACTCGCTTCAGAATGCATCATTCCGTAACTAACTCATTAGCTACATTGCTTGGAAGGCTTATAGTGATGTGCATTACCGAGAGGGCTCAGAGATACCTCTCCGACAATCGGAGTGACAAAACCTAATCTCAAATACGCCAACCCAACATGTACCTTTGGAGACACCGTAGTACTCCTTTATAATCACCCAGCACGTTGTGACGCTTTGGTAGCACCCAAAGTGTTCCTCCGTAAACGGAGTTGCATAATCTCATAGTTACAGGAACATGTATAAGTCATGAAGAAAGCAATAGCAACATACTAAACGATCAAGTGCTAGGCTAACGGAATGGGTCATGTCAATCACATCATTCTCCTAATGATGTGATCCCATTAATCAAATAACAACACATGTCTATGGTTAGGAAACATAACCATCTTTGATTAATGAGCTAGTCAAGTAGAGGCATACTAGTGACTATATGTTTGTCTATGTATTCACACATGTATCATGTTTCCGGTTAATACAATTCTAGCATGAATAATAAACATTTATCATGAAATAAGGAAATAAATAATAACTTTATTATTGCCTCTAGGGCACAAGCTCAAGACCCTCGCGAGGGGCCAAGCCTCGCGGGCGGACGACAGGAAGCCTCCTCAAGCATGGCCTCGTTAGGCTGGCTCGCGAGGAGGCGGAGAGATCAAGGCGGGGTACCTCACGAGGTGCCCATGATGCAAGCCATGACGACCGAGGGCGCCAGGGCGCCAGCCCAGCCAAGAAGGTCCTCATTTCCTCTTTGGTGCAAAGGAGGCAAGCGCCAGGCGAGAGCATCAAGCAAAGGCAACCGTTTCGGTGCAACAAGACCAAGACCATCCCAACGGCAGGAAGGAGGTCATCGTGGAGCCCAAGCCGGGCGCCACCACTCAGAGCCTTTGACAAAGAGGACCAACTTTAGTCAGATAAGTGTACTAGATGTTCCCCTTCAAAATGGCCAATTGTTGGCGCCCTTCCTGCTTAATATTTGGGAAGAGGCCCAGGGCCTCTGCCTATAAATAGGACTAGCCACCTATAGGGCCTCTTTGTAACGCCCCGGATTCGATGCGCCAGGTGTCTGCCAGTTATTCGCCGTCCTTGCCATGTCGTGTGCTTGCATGTTGCACTTTGCCATGTCATCATCTGCATTTCATATCATGTCATCATGTGCATTTCATTTTGCATACGTGTTCATCTCATGCATCCGAGCATTTTCCCCGTTGTCCGTTTTGCAATCCGGCACTCCTATGTCTCCCGGCGCCCCCTTTTACCTCTTTTCATGTGCGGGTGTTAAACTCGGAATGGCCCGAGGTTTGCCAAGCGGCCTTGGTATAGCACCGGTAAACCGCCTGTCAAGTTTCGTGCCATTTGGAGGTCGTTTGGTACTCCAATGGTTAACCGGGTAACCGCAAAGGCCTCTTTTGGGTGCAGCCCAACACCCCCTTCAAAGTGGCCCAAAACCCACCTAACTCCCTCCATGCTCTCGGCCGCTCGATCACGATCGTGTGGGCGAAACCGCACCTCATTTGACTCTCCTAGCTCCCTCTACCTATAAATACGCCTCCCCGTCAAATCCGGTCCCAAACCCTAAAATTCCCTCGCTACTGGACATGTCCGCCACGCGGACAAAGCCCCTCCGCCCTCCAGCCAACCGGCGCCTGACACGTGGCGCCGCCTCCCTCCGCCATCACGGCTGCTGGAGCCCCTTCCGGGGTCTGCTGGCCCGATCCTCCGCCCGAGCCGGCCAGCGCTTCGCCGCCTCCAGCGCCCAGCCCTGCCGCTGTCTCGCCGGCTTGCCGGACTCGCCGCCCACCACGCCACCGGGCGCTGGCCGCCCGCTTCGCTGACCCTTCTGCCGCCGACCAAGCCGCCACCGGAGCTGCCTACTCCTCTTCCTGCCGCCCGCTTCTTCTCCCCGCCAGACCGCACCTCCCTGCTCCCCCCTCCCCTTCCGCCGCTTCCGAGAGCTCCCGCCCGCGAAACATCGTTCTCGCCCATCCAGATCCAGATCGAGACCTAAGGTTGACTCCCCCTTCCGCTTTTCTGCTAAGTCCCGTAGTTTTGCATATTTTTGCTCATATTCATCATGCCATAACTCGCACGCTGTTCGCTTTACGTGCGTGTAATATGTCAAATTGTTCAGACGACGAGTACATCATTTCATCTCACTGCATCATTTTCATTTGAGCTCATCTTGATGCCCGAAATGCTGTTATAAGAGGGCTATGTGGTGTTAGTTTCAGATTCTTATCAGAACATGCACTTTTGTCATTTTTGCCATGATTGATGTGTGCATCCTATGAGGTTGATGTCTACATGTGTTTGGTAATATGCCATGCCATATTTACAGGGGTGTATGCCATGTATTTTTGTGATCTCTTTGGTTACTACCACAAGCATGCAAACTAGGCTTCATGAAGTTGCTGATTTCAGCCCCTGTTTTGTTGATATTTTTATGCCATGTAAATTTGATGCTACCGAGAGATCCATGCTTATTTTGAGATACTTCAGTAAGGATGTTTTGAAAATATGGTTATTCTCCATCCATCCATGCCCTTGTTTGCAATTATGGAGTGCCATAGCTTGAGTCAATCGAGCTCTACTTTTGCTATAAAATGTTTCCTGGCAGGTTGTTTACATGTTATTCAATTTTGCCAAGGTTGTTGTAGTTGATCCGTGTATGCTATGATGTTGTTCTTGCCATGTATATCTTCTATGCCGTGTCTTATTGCTGTGAGTTGCCTTGCCATGCCATCTATTGCTCTGTGGTGAGTGTTTCAAGCTCACCAACATGCCTACTTATTGTTGTTCCTGCCTCGTATGAATCTGTAATATAACTTGCCATGTTTACATGGGTGCCATCATATTTTCTGGTCCTTTTTGGCTCATGGTCAGTAAGGGACTTTTGTTCTATGAAATTAGTAGATTCATGCCATGTCTTTGTTTGCCATGTTAAGTTCCTGCAGCATGTTGTTTGATAGCTCTAAACATTGCAACCTGATGTTATTTTCTGCTAAGTCTGAAACTGTTATTATTTGCAATCTTGCCATGTGTGTTTGAGCATGTTCTAGTGATTTCGGAGATAGCTCAGTGTTCATGTTTTGTCATGCTTTACCTGTACATCATGCCCATGCCTTTTGTTCTCATGTTGAGATGCTGTAGCATAGTCTTTTGGTGCTTGCCATATGCCTAGTTGCTGTTTTGGACAGCTTGTCCTTTAAACTTGTATTGTGTGTATGTGTTGAACCGTTGTTCGCTTTTGAGTGTGCTCTATATGAAACTTGCTTGATTTTGCATGTAGTTTCATATTATCATGTTGCATCCATGTTTTGAGGTGTTTGCTTAATGTTTGTATGCATTTTGCATCAATGCCATGCTTAACTTGTTTTGCTCATATCTTCTAGGCCGTAGTCTCAATTAAATGAACTTTATATGTAACTTGACTAGAATTTCGTGTAGATCATCGTGGTGCATCTTAACTTGCTGTTTAACAACTTGAACATAAGGTTTATTCAGATCTGGACCAATTTCGAAATTTGCATATGAGGACTTACCGGAATTGTTCTATGTCGTTTCCGGCCTCATTTAAACTTGCTTTGATGTGTTGCTCTTGTATGCATCATCTCTTGCCATGAGTAGCCTCATCTAGCTTTGTCATGCATTATGCTTGTTGTGCATCATGTCTTGTCTATGTGTGGTGTGTTTACTATGTTGTGTGCTTCTTCTTGTTAGTTCCTGTTTCTGCTGCGATCGTGAGGATTCATTCGCTCACGCTTGGTTCGGCTTCATCCGCTCATCTTCTTCATGGACTCGTTCTTCTTCCTTGCGGGATTTCAGGCAAGATGACCGCTACCCTGGATCTCACTACTATCATTGCTATGCTAGTTGCTTCGTTCTATCGCTATGCTGCGCTACCTATTACCTGTTTATTCAAGCCTCCCAAATTGCCATGAACCTCTAACCATTGTCACCCTTCCCAGCAAACCGTTGTTTGGCTATGTTACCGCTTTGCTCTGCCCCTCTTATAGCGTTGTTAGTTGCAGGTGAAGATGAAGTTTGTTCCTTGTTGGAACATGGAGATGTTGTTCCTTGTTGGAACATGTTTACTTGTTGGGATATCACAATATATCTTATTTAATTAATGCATCTATATACTTGGTAAAGGGTGGGAGGCTCGGCCTTATGCCTGGTGTTTTGTTCCACTCTTGCCGCCCTAGTTTTCGTCATATCGGTATTATGTTCCCGGATTTTGCGTCCCTAACGCGGTCGGGTGATTTATGGGACCCCCTTGACAGTTCGCTTTGAATAAGACTCCTCCAAAGAAGGCCCAACATTGGTTTTACCATTTGCCTCACCACCACCTACTTTTCCCTTGGGAGTAATTAACCCAAGGGTCATCTTTATTCAGCCCCCCGGGCCAATGCTTGTCTAAGTGTTGGTCCAAACCAGAGCCACTTGCGGTGCCGCCCCTAGGCAACTTGGGGTATCGTCGGTTGCCGTATGTAGTGTTCATCCGGTCGTGGCCTGAGACGAGATACGCGCGGCTACTATCAGGGTGTCGGCATGCCGGGAGGTCTTGCTGGTCTTGTTTTATGACTGTCGAAATGTCTTGTAGCCGGGATTCCGAGACTGATCGGGTCTTCCGGGAGAAGGAATATCCTTCGTTGATCGCGAGAGCTTATCATGGGCTGTTGGGACACCCTGCAGGGTTTGAACTTTCGAAAGCCGTGCCCGCGGTTATGTGGCGAGATGGGAATTTGTTAATATCCGATTGTAGTAAACTTGAAGCAAACTCTTCTAAAATACACCAACCGTAGCGCGAATCGTGAGTGTCTCTTTTCGGGTTGATCGAGAGGAGAACACGGTTTCGGGTTATGTCCGACGTAAGTAGGAGTTCAGGATCACTTCTTGATCATTACTAGTTGACGAATCGCCCTTTGTTTCTCTTCTCGCCTCATTTATGTATGTTAGCCACCATATATGCTTAGTCGCTGCTGCAACCTCACCACTTTACCCCTTCCTTTCCCTTTGAGCTTTGCTAGTCTTGATACCCATGGTAATGGGATTGCTTGAGTCCTCGTGGCTCATGATTACTACACCACCAGTTGCGGTACAGGTTTGCGTTGATCATGACGCGAGAGCGATGCTTGCTTGTATTGGAGTTCTTCTTCCGCTTCTTCTTCGATCGGGGATAGGTTCCAGTCGGCAGCCCTGGGCTAGCAGTGGTGGATATTGTTTGAGTTTCTGTTTATGTTTCATCCGTAGTCGGATGTTGATCTTGTATATGATGTTGATGTATTCTGGTGGCATTTGTGCCTTATGTATGTATCCCCACTATTATGTAATGTTGATGTAATGATATCCACCTTGCAAAAGCGTTCCAATATGCGGGTCTATCCTTGGTGGGACCTTCGAGTTCCTTTAGGATAGGGTCGCATCTTGGGCGTGACACTCTTCCAAGAGATCAAGCAATCTAGAGAGAGAGAGAGAGAGAGAGAGAGAGAGCGATCGAACTCCCCATAGCAGTTCGTCGCACCGGCCAAGAACAGACCCTCGCGAGGTTGTTCTTCCTTGTATTGTTTATCATCAGCCCCTAAGGCAATCCACCACACCACACACTGGAGTAGGGTGTTACACCACAATGGTGGCCCGAACCAGTGTAAACCTCGTGTCTCTTGTGTTGCTCTTTTTGTAGTTTACATCCTTGCGAGGTGACGAAGTGCAGGTAGGTGGGGGTGAGATCTCTGCGTGCACCCCAGAGTTCGAACCTAGAGGGTCTGCCGGAACCCGAAATCCGACACCTTTGCCCCTTTTATTGAAAATAGTGGTCTTGTTAACCATCAACACTTGATGCTCTTTCTTGATTTCTACCTTCGTCGATTTCAGCATCGTGAAGAGCTCGGGAATCTTTTCCGTCTTCCCTTGCACATTATAGTTCATCACAAAGTTCTAGTAGCTTGGTGATAGTGACAAGATCAACTCCCACTTCATTCAAGTGACTGTAGTACCCAGACATTCTGATCACATGCTCACTGGCTGAGCTATTCTCCTCCATCTTGTAGGCAAAGCACTTGTCAGAGGTCTCATACCTATCGACATGGGCATGAGTCTGAAATACCAATTTCAGCTCTTGGAACATCTCATATGCTCTGTGGCGTTCAAAACATTTTTGAAGTCCTGGTTCAAAGCTGTCGTGGTTTTGTCACGGCAGATGTCCTAGAGAAAGGACTTAGTCGTGGAGCCATCACTACGGGTTAACTTAAAGGGGTTAAAGTGGACAAGGGACGCAAGAGAGTTTATACTAGTTCGGCCCCTTACGGTGAAGGTAAAAGCCTACGATCCAGTTGTTGTGGGATTGCTTGGGTTTCGATGACCAGGGAGCGAATACGCTTTGCGTGAGTCTCGAGTTATTGTTTGTTGTCCTTGAACCGCCGTCGGGTCGTCCCCTTATATACATGGGTTGACACCCGTCGATTTACAGAATCCCGAGGCCGGCTCATAAACGTGTCCGGCTCGGTCTCTGCTCTTTCTATCTTACAACACAAGTTTACATATCAATGCCGGTTTATGTCTACAGGCCTTAAACCGGCTTTGGGCCCTGGGCCTTCATAAAGCGTCACCGTCTGTCTTCATGGGCTTCAGATATAGTGAACTACCATGGGGTTAACCCGGCCTCTCCTGGTCGGTTTACGCCCAGTGGTAATATCCCCAACATTAGACCCCAGATTCATTTGAACTGGTTCATGTCAATCCTGAATACTTAAGAAAATTTCTTCTTCAACAGCTTCACGTAATCTTGTAAACAGCCCTGCCGTCACCCTCCAGGATCATGGAAAACCTCTGTCGGTGTCAAAACTGGCGGATCTCGGGTAGGGGGTCCCGAACTGTGCGTCTAGGCGGATGGTAACAGGAGACAAGGGACACGATGTTTTACCCAGGTTCGGGCCCTCTTGATGGAGGTAAAACCCTACATCCTGCTAGATTAATATTGATGATGTGTGTTACAAGAGTGGATCTACCACGAGATCAAGGAGGCTAAACCCTAGAAGCTAGCCTATGGTATGATTGTTCTTCGTCCCCACGGACTAAAACCCTCCGGTTTATATAGACACCGGATAGGGTTAGGGTTACACAGTCGGTTACAATAACGGAGATCTACATATTCAGATCGCCAAGCTTGCCTTCCACGCCAAGGAAAGTCCCATCCGGACACGGACGAAGTCTTCAATCTTGTATCTTCATGGTCTTGGAGTCCGCCGATGATGATAGTTCGCTATCCGGACACCCCTAGTCCGGAACTCCTCAAGAACCCCGAGCCGGCTTCAATGACGATGAGTCCGGCGCCAGATATTGTCTTCGCGTTGCAAGGCGGGTTCTCCTTCAATCTTCATGTTCCCATCGAATAGTGTCCGCTTCTTTATAAATGTTGCGCCCTTGGCTTTCTACGCCAATAATGGCCTTCTTCCACGCGTCGCATTTAATGCGAAGGCTGGGATATTTTTACATTTTACCCCTAGCCGCATGCGAACGAGCCGCCTACAAGAGAGGCGAGGATCTAGATCCAGCTCACACCATCCTCCATCCGCAAGTTCTCATCAAGCGCCTCGACAAAAATCCATTCCATCATGGATAGCCGACGCGGCTCCTCCTCTCGTGCTCCCAGCCCTAAGCCAGGAGATTGGGGAGATGCTCAGCCCACACAATGAGCTAGTGGTACTTCAAACCGAGGGATATCTTCCCCCAGCTTTCATGGTTCCGGTTCGAGCCGGACTGGCCACCTACAAGGGTGGAAAGCAGGCGGAGAGCGCCCCCAACCCTTCCAAAGGGGAGCGGGTATGCTTTGTCCCCTATCTAATAAGGGGACTCTGATTTCCCATACATCCGCTTTCTCCGGGGCTCCTAGAGTTCTACGGACTCCAACTTCACCACCTCCGCCCGCCTCCATTTTGCACATCGCGGGCTTCAGAGCTTTTTATGAGCTGTTCTGGGCATCAGCCCCATTTTGCCCTGTGGAAGAGATTGTTTTGTCTCGCATCTTCTCATGAGGGGTCGATATACCAAGTGGGCGGAGCCGAAATATGGCGATCGCCGGACCGGATATCTATCCGCACCCAAAGAAGGCGTCCAAGACCGGCCTTCGAATGGTTCTACATGGAGGACGCCTCTGCGGATCCAGTCCGGATCGGCCTCCCGGAGTTCAACAATGCTCCTTTAAGAAACGCCTCGAGTTGGCGCTCATGAGCCCTCAACGAGAAGATGATAGGAGCGCCCATTATCCGATGGGCCGGATTAGGTTATCGCCCATTCCGGATTGACCATGATTGGAGTCATGGCCACGCAGCATTATGCGAGGGTGCAGCCACACCAATATAGGGGCCACCCTATGTGGGATTTCAACGGGAAGATGACGCCACCCGTCATGGCACTAAAGGGCTAGGCTCGGCAGCGGATCCGCAAAGATCCTGTCCGGCTTGTACAAGGGAGAGGAGGAGGACTTCTCCGCAAGAATCCGCTGAATGGATTTTCTATGGGTAAGCGGATGTTCATCTACCCGATCCATACTTTTTAAAGTCAAGTATCTTACTCGTGATTTCGACGCAGAGCTGCGCCGGACGTGGAGGGCATACGGCCTAGCTCCATAGCCCGAGGATCCGAACGATCCTTGATCCGCCTCCAAGAGGATCGGACATAAAGGTGGAGCTGATTGACGGGTGTTCCACCAACGTAGCATAGACAATGCCCTAGTCGCCATTACGGCTGACTACCCTGGTTTGTTTTGGCCTCCTGGTGACTACGACCGAGGTCTTGACACCATCGCTTGATCCGCGCCAATTCGACCATCCCATACCGATGGTGTATCGCAGATGTGCCTTTAAGGCGGAAGCCGAACCAGCGCGCCGACCAACAAGGGTCATCCGCCCGGCAGGCGGAAGAGGAGGCGGTGCGAACCGAGACGCCGCCCGAACGGCACGGAGCACCGCTATTTTTAAGGGAAGGATCCTCGGAAGGTATATTAATGCTCATAACTTTTCCGAAAGAGCGCCACGGACAAGGTCCGGAGAGGTTGCCAATCAAGCCTCCGCCGCCATGCTCCAACGCATGGTCCGGGAGGGAGGCGAATACAAGGCGTAACCGGACGCCTCCGATGGAGGATGCCGACAGGCTGTCCGCCACCCGGTCCGAGGTGGAGAGCGCCATGAATCACAAAGGCGTCGCCGGACAGTTCTTCGTGACGCGTGTTTCTCCCGGAGGCGCAAATGCCTTTAAAGCGGAACGCGCACCTCCGTGCCGCCAAGATGGGTTAACCAGAGCCACGGAGCAGTATGTGAAAGACATACGGGTAAGTAATTTTAATAGTTATATATGCTAGTAGCCCCCGAGACTTAAAATAGTTGAAATAACTGATTTAAGGATCAATTATTATGCAGGGTCTTAAGGAGAAGAATACCCAGCTGTCCCAGAGCTCCAAGAGTGCAAGGCCCAACTTGAAGTCAAGATCGCCGCCACCGGGGAGCCACAGAGACCCCGCTGGTAAGACGATTTTGAAAAGATAATTATTTAGCAAAGTGTGGCGTGAATCGACAATAATATTGCAGAGGGCGCTGACTAGATCCGGACAAGCAACATCTATTAAGGCCAGCTAAAGGCCAAGAGAGGGTGCTTATGAAGGTGCAGCAGGAGAGAAACAAGCTCCAAGATGCCCACACCCAGCAAGGAGAAGAGCTGAAAGGTGTTCGGGCCCAGCTGTCTGCTCGTGAAGGAGAATCAGCGGCTTTGCCGCATTTATAGTAAGTGCTTGAACAAATTCCTTTGAAAAGAAGAATTCGCGAGGAAGTCGATTGACGAAATATGTCTTTAGGTGTGCTCACAGTGTCGCCTGTGGAGGAAATGCTCGAGTCAACGGGTGACCAACTTCCCGAGCTAGTGCAATTGCTCGACGTGTTCGGCAGCGGCGAGTGGCGCTGCTCATGCTTTATGGCCATCCGCCTCCCTACCCGAGGGCCTTGGTGAGCTTGCTAAGAAGCTTCAGGAGCACGGCGACGCCCGCTTGTGGAAGATATCGGCCTGCCGTCAGGGCGCCAGGAGGCCTGGGCCATGGTGAAGACACGCACCAAGTTCGACCCAAACCACATGGCCGAGGTCGGACTCAGGGGCCTGATGGGAAGGAGATCCTCAGTGAGTTGATGTACGGCCAAGTAGAACTGGCATGAATAATCCCAACAGGATGTAAATTAGACAGCCTGTTAGATGGGATTGAAGAGGAGTACAATCACCGGTTTGACGATGTAATTTGAAATGACATGTAAAATGCCTTCTAGCCGGATTGTAGATCGTTTGTCTTTGCGGACCGCTTCGCTTCAACCTCGGGACCCAACAGTCCGAGTGTGTCCGAATACCCTTACGGTTATAAAAGAACCGGGCATGCATGGAGACAAGGCGTCGGGGTCATAATTGCTTTATTAGACAAGTGCCCAACTAGTTATGTTATATTACATGGTTAGTAAGAAACATCTTCCAGGGAGAATAGTTCCGCTATGGGTTCCTTTCTCAGGAGGCATGCCCTAAAGTGCAATGTCGGACTGCAAAAATAGCGTAAAAGCATCCGGGGCAGATAAATAAGTAAGTAATAAATCATCTTTCAAGTCACCGATCGAATATTCTCTTAAGAACGCTTAGCTTTCGGCTTCACCCAGTCCGAGGTACACATCCGCTGACCGGCAAGAATAATCGCAGAGGTGCTCCTTTACCTCCTAGCCGAACAATCGGGACGAGGGGTAAGCACAGAGCCAGCAACCCAGCTTGGCCAAAACTTAAGTCATATCGATGCATATAATGGTGAATAAAAGGTACATGCGGAAGTATGACACATGTTTGGGCATGAAGCCCGTATGAATAAGCTTCGCTTAAAGAAGCCCCTGTATAATGAGTGCCGGAGCACATCAAGTGTGTGCGAACAAAGCGCAAATCAGCCCATAAAAGGTATTGAAAAAAGTGGGAAGAAGGAGGAGGAGGAGAGACAGTAAAAACAAGGGGTGGACGGGGGTGAGAGGCGAACCCGAGTCCGGCGTTAGGCGAGAATCTTCGGAGACGGGCTGCGTTCCATGGGTTCGCTCGAGTCGGTTGTCCGATCGCGTGAGACGGTACGCTCCGCCGGTCAGGACTTGGTCGATGATGAAGGGACCTTCCACTTGGGCTTGAGTTTGTCCTTTTTCTTGTCCGCAGCGAGAACAAGTTCGCCAACATTGTAAGTTTTGGCCCGCATTTCTCTGCTTTGATATCTTCGAGCCTGTCCGATAAAATGCGGAATGAGCCTTTGCCACGCCCCGCCTCCTCCTCTAAGGCGCCCAGACTGTCCTGCCGATCTAGCTCGGCTTCTTCTTCTTCGTATATGCACACACGAGGTGAGTCATGAATTATATCGCAGGCAGGACTGCCTCTGCGCAGATACCATGAAAAATGGTGTGAATCCGTAGTTCGGTTTGGCGTGGTCCGCAGCCCCCCGTAGTACGGAGTCGAGCTCCTCTACCCAAGGCGTGTTAGATTCCTTGAGGGACCGCACTAGTCCGGGTTTGATGCCGCCATGATTAGACCATTTGCTCGCTCAACTTGACCGTTAGTTTGGGGGTGATAGATCTGAGCGTAATCGAGCTTAATGCCCATGTTTTTGCACCAGAGTTTAACCTCGTCGGCCGTGAAGTTCGTGCCGCTGTCGGTGATGATGTTGTGGGGACACCAAACGTGTACTACCCCGGATATGAAGTCTATCACCGTCCGGATTCTGCCATTTTAACCGCTTGGCCTCAATCCATTTGGTGAATTTGTCCACCATGACCAATAAGTATTTGTGCTTGTGGGTTCCCTTTAAGGGGTCCGACCATGTCAAGCCCCCTGCACCGCGAACGGCCGTGTAATGGGTATAGTTTTGAGGGCGGTGAATGGCATATGGCTCGATTAGCAAAGAGCTGGCAACCGACGATCGTTGGACTAAATCTCGAGCATCTGCCCGGCTGTCGGCCAATAAAATCCTGTACGGAAGGCCTTGCCTACAAGGGCCCGGCTGCAAGTGGTGCCCGCCGAGTCCGGGCGTGAATTTCAGCCAGAGATTTCGCCCTTCCTCTTCGAGATACACCTTTGAAGGACTCCGTTGTGCTTTTCTTATAAAGTTCTCCTCATGGACCTTGTAGGCTTTAGATCGCCCGAACTATGCAGCGGGCCTCATTTTGGTCTTCGGAAGTTCCTGCCGCATTAAGTAGGCTAGGAATGGTTCTGTCCACGGGCAATGACTGCCATTATTTCGTGAGCTGAAGGTGTTATTTCATTGGCTGAGCCGCCGATTGTGTCGTAATGGTCTCGAGTTAGGTGATGCAGCTGGCTCCGGATTGTTATTTCCGACTCCTCTTCCCATAATACGGATGGCTTAAAGAGCCGCTCCAGAAGATGTTAGGAGGGACGGCGTCTCGTTTCGCGCCGATGCGTGCTAACACGCCTGCTGCCCGGTTATTATCCCTGCTACATGATGGAATTCTAGTCCTTCAACCGAGCTGACATTTTAGGACGGCGCTGCGTAAGCTGCCATTTTGGATCTTTGGCGTCAAGTTCCATTTACTTGGGATATTGCGAGGTTTGAATCCTCGCAAGCACCTCTAGGCGTTGAATGCCCATGGAGATTGCCATCCGGAGGCCATGTAGAAGGGCCTCAGATTCGGCTGCGTTGTTGGAGTCCATGTACATTATTTGAAGTACGATTGGATTGTGTCTCCGCTGGGGACGCCAGACGACGCCAGCCCCAAGCCAGCCAACATTTTGGATCCGTCGAAATGCATGATCCAGTTGAGTACGCGCTGCATTTTAGGGAGTTCGGCCGTCCATTCGGGCGATGAAGTCCGCTAACCTGCGATTTTATAGCTCGCCGTGGTTTGTAGGTTATGTCAAATGGTAAGAGCTCGATAGCCCATTTTGCAATCCTGCCCGCTATGCCGCGATTGTTTATAATATCGTTGAGAGGTACTTCGGAGGCCACCGTTATTGAACACTCTTGAAAGTAGTGTCGCAGCTTCCGGGATGCCATGAACACCGCATACGCTATCTTTTGATAATGTGGGTACCGGGATTTGCATGGAGTTAGAACAGTGGATACGTAGTACACTGGTTTTTGAAGAGGGAATTTGTGCCCTTCTGTTTCTCGTTCAACGACGAGTACCGCGCTAACAACTTGATGTGTTGCTGCGATATATAATAACATAGGTTCGCCCAGGTTGGGCGCGGCCAGAACCGGATTTGTTGCCAGTATGGCCTTTATTTCTTCGAGTCCGGTTGTGCAACATCCGCCCATTCAAATGTTCGGTGCGCCGGAGGAGGCGGTAGAGGGGCAGAGCCTTTTCTCCCAAACGGGAGATGAAGCGACTTAAGGCCGCTACGCATCCGGTTAGTTTTTGTATCTGCTTGAGGTCTTTTGGAATATCCAATTGTGACAGAGCTCGGATTTTGGCCGGGTTTGCTTCAATTCCTCGACCGGATACGATGAAGCCCAAGAGCTTTCCGCTGGTACGCCAAGACGATTTTTCCGGATTGAGCTTAATGTCATATGCTCGGAGGTTTTCGAATGTCACCCTTAAGTCTTCTACTAGAGTTCCGACGTGTTTGGTCTTGACGACCACATCGTCCACGTATGCCTCTACTGTTTTGCCTATCTGGGTAGCCAGACATGTTTGAATCATGCGCTGATATGTTGCGCCGCGTTTTTGAGTCCGAAGGGCATGGTGTTGAAGCGAATGGCCCATATGGAGTAATGAATGCCGCTATGGCCTGATCTTTCTCCGCCATCTTGATTTGATGGTATCCGGAGTATGCGCCGAGGAAGCACAATGAATCGTGTTCGCGTAGCATCGATGATTTGATCGATGCGGGGAGGGGAAAGGGTCCTTTGGACAGGCCTTGTTAAGGTCTTTAAAATCGACGCAGAGGCGCCAGGATTTGTCCTTTTTTGGTACCATTACTAAGTTGGCTAGCCAGTCCGGATGTTTTATATCTCTGATGAATCCGGCTTCTAAGAGTTTGGCTAGCTCTTCTCCCATTGCCTGTCTTTTGGGCTCGGAAAATCACCGAAGAGCTTGTTTGATCGGGCTTGAACTTTTAGGATATTTAGGCTGTGCTCTGCCAGCCTGCGTGGGATTCCTGGCATGTCTGAAGGGTGCCAGGCAAAAATGTCCCAATTTTCCCGAAGGAATTCTCGTAGTGCGGCTTCGACATCGGGACTTAATTGTGCCCCAATGGAGGCCGTCTTTGTGGGGTCCGTTGGATGGACCTGAAATTTGACTATTTCGTCTGCTGGTTTAAAAGAGGTGGACTTGGACCTCTTATCGAGTATCACATCGTCCCTATCCACCGTGGAGCGCAGCATGGTTAGTTCCTCTGCCGCTAGGGCTTGGACAATGCCTCTAGGGCCGTCTGGCTGTCTTATTTTCAGCGCGGAGTGTATGATCCGATCATCGGGCGAGTGATTATCCCATTGGGTCCGGCATTTTGAGCTTCATGTACCCGTAGGGTATAGCTTGGAAGATTGTGAATGCCTCTCGCCCTAACAAAGCGTGATATCCGCTGCCGAATGGGGCCACTTGAAACGTGACCTCCTCGGACCTGTAATTGTCCGGTGAGCCAACACTACATCTAGTGTGATTTTTCCTCGCGCAGCATACTTCTCGACTAGGGATTATCCTCTCAAGGTTGTGCTGCTTCGCCAATGCGGCTCCAGCCAATTTCCATTTTTGAAGGGTTTCCTCATAGATGAGGTTTAATCCGCTGCCGCCATCCATGAGTACTTTAGTAAGACAAAACCGCCCACTATCGGACCGAGGACCAATGCGGCTGGTGCTCTAGCTGTTCGAATTTAGGTTCGCTCGCTGGCGTTGAAGGTGATAGTCGTGTCGCCCATGGATTTGTTGTTGCTACTTGGTAGACTTCGCGAGGCTGCGGATTGTTCGCTTCGCATGTTATTTGATGCGAAAGTCTCAAGACTGCAATACCGCATCGGTACTGCTGGGTTGGTTGCCCGGGCTAGAAAGCCTACGCCACTTTTGGCCACCGTAGTATCCAACACGCCAAGGCTGTGTGTTGGAATGGCGCCCTCCATCGTGGGATCTTGCAGGTCCGCTGAGCCAACCCTCCAAGACGGTTCCGCACTTTTAGGGGTTTTGGTTTTTGGTATTCAACTCGGGTGCTTGATAATGATGCACCCTTTTGTTTCGGACTAGGTGTATTCGGGCCGGATTGTCCCAAAATTTACTTTGGTTTTCCAGCGCTCTCCATCGCACAAGACTTTTGTACTATGGTCACCAAGTCAAGAAGCGTGTAATTTCGCGACGACTGATGGCGCTCGTGGATTCCCTTGTCCGTGCAATTATTGCAGAAAATTGATTGCGCCCTCCTCTCGCAGTCCTTTATCCTGTTCATAACCAGGAGGAATCGCCCAAGAATGATGTAATCGTTTCATTGGGCTCTTGCCGAATTTGAGAGAGATCGCTAATGTTTGGGTGGGCGGGTGGAACTAGATCCGAACCCCGCCCAGTTTAGGACTCAAGGGCCGAGAAGTTTCGAACTTGGAAGTTTGGATTTTGAGTGTTATCCCATGAATCCAACCCACCGCCTCGACTTTAAGTTCGTGGGCTTGATCAACGTCCGTCCCTCTCAAGGGAATCCAGCATGGAGGATCGAATCCGGACGAACTAGTCCTTAAGATACAAGAAGAATCGCCGCATTGCTGCTCTATCACAGCAACATGATGGGTAGCCCGGGAGAGTTGATCTCTCTCATCGGTTTTAGGCCCGATCCGTCGTAGTCCTGTGGCGACTCCTGTGGCGGCGATGCGATCCAAGAGCTCGCTCATGGAGGAGAGCTCGATCGATCTAACTGCTCGGCAAGTTCCGAACTAACTTAGAGATTGGTTTCGATGACTCGAGAGGTCATCGCTTGCACGGTGGCCGGACCGGCGGTCATAAGAAACCACCTAGTCAAGAGTTCGCCAGCGCCAAGGCCTCCTTTGCGATAGCATCGCCTTTAAAGACGAGATGAGGCATCCTACCGACAGCGACGACACAGAGGAGCTCTCAATGAAAGCACCAATGTTGGTGTCAAAACCGGCGGATCTCGGGTAGGGGGTCCCGAACTGTGTGTCTAGGCGGATGGTAACAGGAGACAAGGGACACGATGTTATACCCAGGTTCGGGCCCTCTTGATGGAGGTAAAACCCTACGTCCTGCTAGATTAATATTGATGATGTGTGTTACAAGAGTGGATCTACCACGAGATCAAGGAGGCTAAACCCTAGAAGCTAGCCTATGGTATGATTGTTCTTCGTCCTACGGACTAAAACCCTCCGGTTTATATAGACACCGGATAGGGTTAGGGTTACACAGAGTCGGTTACAATGGCAGGAGATCTACATATTCATATCACCAAGCTTGCCTTCCATGCCAAGGAAAGTCCCATCCGGACACGGGACGAAGTCTTCAATCTTGTATCTTCATGGTCTTGGAGTCCGGCCGATGATGATAGTTCGGCTATCCGGACACCCGCTAGTCCGGAACTCCCTCAACCTCCAAGATGTCATCTGTTATTTTAAGAACTCTGCATGATCCACTTTCATTAATGGGCCTCCGACAATCGAGGCAACAGAGCTGTCACCTATCCCAGTTTCTAGGCTCCTCAATTCTCGCGCCTGCATTTTATCCATTCACTTTATAAATAAGGCCGAGTGGTCCCTTTCACTTTCCCCCCTCGTGCCTCTTCGCATCGTCGTCTTCCTCGCGCCAACCGACCCTCGAGCTCTGCCTCTGCTTCGACGAAGGCCGCTGCATCAACCTGACCATATCAGAGAAACGCGGTGATCCTCCGCTGCTTCCTCCTGCACCAGTAAGTTCCTCTTCTCCTCACCCAAGATCCACCATTAGGGTTCGTTGTTCTTCATAGATTTTCGAACTTCTTGAAGCTGTTCCTCCTTCAGTAATACCAATGGCCAGTTAGATCTGATTGTTTTAAGCGCCTTTTGTAGTTTAAACTCCTTTCTTCTTATTAAGGCATCTGCTTGATATCAACCTCATTTGAACTTGGTGAACTCTTAACACACTAGAAATTAGGTCAGAATATGTTTTTTGTTTTTCCCAACACGTGGTAGATCTGAAATTACCATGCCAAGATGTGAAAACTTGTTTTTCCTTCACTTACGCACCTTTTAGACATATACCTTTAATACCAGATTAGGCGGCTTAACTTCATAGAAAAATGATGACCCAGTAGATACCATTAGTCCCTTGTTGAACCGCCAATGCATTCATCATTGTACTGTCTCCATCGTCAGACTCTGGTTCACAAATAAGAAATTCCGGTTTACAATATGCTTACATCTTTATACCGCTTTATAGTTGTCCACTGTAAATCTTAAACCGGTAATAATCATGTTTCAGATCTTCATTGCCATGGCCAAGCAAGTCTATGAATGCAATTGGGCTCCTTCTCGAATAACCTAAGAGCAGTTAAACAACTGTGTTAAAACGGGCGCTTTAGCCAAGAAATATGTCATCCACTGGAGGGTCCCTGGCCCGGAAAATCCTCCTACACCCAAGGATGGAGAGGTAGTTGTCGGATTTCGGGTTCCGGCACACCCTTGAGGTTCGAACACTGGGGTGCGCGCGGAGATCTTTCCCCTACCAGCTCATGCGTGCAAGGATTGCGAGGGATTTAAACTACTAACGATGAACAACACAGAGACACGAGGTTTATACTGGTTCGGGCCACCATTGTGGTGTAATACCCTACTCTAGTGTGTGGTGTGGTGGATTGCCTTAGGGGCTGATGATGAACAATACAAAAGGGAGAACAGCATCGCGAGGGGCTGTTCTTGAGCTGGTGCGACGAACTGCTTGGGTGAGTCCAGTCGCCTCTCTCTATCTCTCTCTCTCTGTGATCTCGATCAGATCGATCCCCCTCTCTCTGTAGTGGCTAGTCCTATTTATAGAGGGAGGCCCTGGGCCTCTTCCCAAATAATGAGCGGGAAGGGCGCCAACAATTGGCCATTTTGAAGGGGAACATCTAGTACACTTATCCTGACTAAAGTTGGTCTTTGGCTGCCAAAGACTCGACGGTGACGCCCGCCCCGAGCTCCACGATGACCTCCATCCCGCCGCTCGCTGGTCTTGGTCTTGTTGCACCAAGCGGTAACCTTTGGTCGATGCCTTGGCATGTGCTTGCCTCCTTTGCACCAAAGGGGAAATGAGGACATCAAGGCTGGCTGGCGCCTCGGGCGCCCACCTGCCTTGATCGTCATTGCTATGGCCACAGGAACCTTCACAGGTACCCCGCTTGATCTCTCCGCCTCTCGCGAGCCTGCCTCGACGAGGCTATTCCTGAGGTAGGTTCCTGTCCTCCGCCCCGTGAGTCTTGGCCCCTCGCGAGGGTCTTGAGCTTGAGCTGATGAAGCTGGGCCGTGCTGGGCCCCCACTTGAGCCACGCCGCAGGCCGCAGTGCAAGTCTGGGACCCCTGCCCCATAACACCGACAATAGCCCCGGGCCCAAGGCGCGCCTGGACTTGGCTCAGCAAAGAAGCCGGCAGGCAGTCAGCGAGCGCCTGGCCCCAACAGCCTGCGGCCTTGGGCACCGCGTGGCGATTGGTCAGTCGTGGGCGTCTCCACTTCCCCATGATGCATCGGCAACCGCATGAATTGACAAGTCCCTGCATGCAGAAACGGGTCATGATTACCTGCGATCGTGGAGGCCGACGGTTGGCCTCCTCCGGCTATAAGTACGGAATGGCGCGAGCCCTTCCAGTCCATCTCTTCTTGCTTCTCCTTCTTCTCCATGGTTCCATCGAAGAGGTTCTCGGCCGCGGAGAAGGGAAAGGCCCGCAGAGCTCGACTCTCCTCGCTGCTGCCGAGACCGGGCCTCGCAGCACCCTGTGGCTCCCGCAGCGGCTTCCCGCGGCCGTGGAGGCGATCCCCTGGGCGGCGATGGGCGCCAGGCTGTTGTTGGGGGGCTTGCTACGACCGTGCGGCCTCCTAGGCCGCGCTTCCACTCGGCAGAGGTGCTACCGGAGTTTGTCGTGTGGTCGGTGGAGCCGACTAGCACTTGGCTCCAGCTTCCCTGCTTCCTTTTAGGTGAACTTCCGCCGCTCCCCCGGCGCTCGCTCCAGCGGACGATTGCTGCAGCCGGGCCTCCTGGCTTCATTGGAGGTCTCCGGCCGGGAGTGTGGTTCTGACCCGCTGGCCGGCAACGCTTGCTCGCACGCTGGGTCTAAGTCGGCGGTGCACCCTGCACTTCAAGTTCGA